>PVLC010002748.1:87713-108780 GCA_004027655.1 Graphiurus murinus
TTTGTTAATTAGAAGGGACGTGGGGGGAGGGAGAAAAGGGCCCTGGGCTCCCGCTTTGATGTCTGGGGTGGCAGTCTGACGCTCTGCTTTGGGTCGCGGGCGCTTCTCACTCCTTCTCACTTTACATCAAGTTTGGACACCGTTCCCTTTCTTCCAGTGTACGGGGAGTGGCTCTCAAGGGCGGCTGAAGGAACGGAATGCCTGGCACACTCATGGCCTGGAAAGGAAGAATGGGGGAAGGGGATAGCTGTTTTTCCTTCCTCCTTCCAAACCTCCTTTAGTTTCCTTCCAGGCCTCTGTGTCCCTTTTCAACAATAAATGTTGGGAAACTGGGTCTGCCTAGCAAAGAAACGGCCTTTCTGTTTCTAGGTTTGGATCGTCTGTTACCCCTTTCAGGGAACTGGTGTGTTGGGGACAGCTTCTCTGCCCTTCCTGACACGGTCCAACCATCCTGTCAGCCTTCTGGACCTCAACACCAAAGCCAGGACAAAAAAAAAAAAGTTCCAGCTTAAGTGCTAATGCCAAGTGTTCAATCTCATTTGTTTGTTTCAAACCAGAGATTAATTAATGTCAAGCAAATCTGTTAAAAGATTCGGTTGCTGGAAGCCTGGTTAGTTTCCAGTGACTAAATCAATTCTGTATCTGAAATTGGTCTTCTTAGAGTTGCTGCCAACAAACAATTTAACCTTTTATCTGTAATGTTTTTTCAAAGAGGAATCTGGGTTAGGCTGTACCTTTTGTTGTTGTTGTTGTTCTATCTTTGAAACACATGCATTCCATTTCAAGCCTGTCGCTGTGTGATATACCAAGGACCATGTGTTGCCTGCCTCTTTAACTTCCTGCTCTGAGAATGCTCAGGAATCTGGATCCTGCTGGAGTATGGGCCCTCTGGGAAGAAAAAAGGGGAGGTTAAAGGGGATCATTCCCAGAAAAAATGGTGACGTGTCCTGGGGGCATGTGGAGGAAGTCAGAGGTCACTCCAGAAAAAGAAACTGTTTTCAGACTAGTGTTGTATGCGCTTGTACACACATTTAAATCTCTGGAGGGAAATCAACTGCAAATTCAGAATCTCCCTGGGGCGTTGGATCCTGAAGAGAGATACAGGTTTGAAAATAGATATGTAGTAAATGGCTCACAGCAACACTGCTCCCCCATCCAACCACGTTGCACTAAGCAATTGCTGGTCCTACAGTGGAAGCTCAAGAAACTTGCTGCTCCCCTACCCCCAGAACAGACATCCTTTTCTTCAATCATAATTTAGACACCCCACAGATAATGCACTCCAGCACTCCACACATCTGAAAGTTTGGTACCAACTTCACCCAGTTAGGCTTAGAAACTAACATCCTTCTCATGCATTAGTTCCCAAGGTCTCACTGGTTACTGGAGTCCCACAAAGTTTTCCAATCTTCTTACAGCCCATCTGTTCTGTCCGTGGCCTTGTGGGGGCAGAGTCTTGGGTGAACAACCTTTTAGGGAAAGGGGACACTTAGCTCTTTGTACTGAGGGCTTTGCAATAAAAGAAAACACCCCATTGCTCTCTGTGAGAATAAAATGTTTTAATGGTCTAGCTTGTGGAAAACTTTATATAAACAAGATGCATTTCAAGATGCATTTGGACCAGACTTCTAGGCATTGCACAGGGATGGAAAGAACATGTTCCTGCTGTCTTTTGTGGGTTGTTTGCTACCAGAACAGGAGGGTTTTGGAGTGGGGAGTGGACATTGCACTTTTAGGTCCACCAATGGGATGTAGCCCACCAGGGCAGCACTTGCCTGGAAATCTGTCATCTCACCATAACACACTCAAAGCCCAACTGATGGACTGATGGAGGAAAAGGGCTTTGCAAAGATCACCTGGAAATCCTTTGGTTACCAGCAGCTTCCTGCCTTCTGGGGGTGGGGGGAAGCACAGGAGGTATGGTGTCCAGAGCAGCTCAACCCTTCAGGCTACAATTCTGTAAACTTAGCTGTAGTCTAACTTAGTCTGAGGTTAGAGTATCTGAAACAGTGGGGCTGTGGGCACATCCCTCAAAGACACTAAGGGGAGGGTCTACCTTCATTGAGAACATATGTGGATGGTTCTGTGGGTTTAGTGTGGAAGACCACAGAAACACCCAGTTTTCAGGCCTGCTAAAATATGGGCTTCAGGAGGGAGATATATGGGCATTGGCTGCTGATGAGTCACCCTGGGACAAGAGGAGACCTGCCTCACCTTTAGGCTATGGTAGCAGCTATAGCCACCCACTAAGGAAGATAGTCTCAGATTGCACATCCCATCAGTCCTAACGAATCCTGAGTGCCACTGTGATGGCAGATAATTTCTAGTATATAAGGGTTCATCAGAGTCTTAGTGGGGCCCTTAGAACTAAAGGTAAGAGGTGAGACATGACCTGGCTAAGTGGCCTAAGCGTATTTGATTGATGGCAAAGCCAAGACCAGACCAAGATCTGTACCCCTCGTTCCCATAATTCTCTGATGCTAAGCAAAGTAGGTGCCTTTAGAGGTGCTAATAATTGGGCTGAGAAACTTAAGGGACTTGCTTAGGAGAAGGAAACATGATCGGAGTCAAGGGGGCTAGGTGTTTTGCCCCAGCGTTATAACCGTGACTAAGGGATTTGAGGAAGTGACAGGAAGAGATTTATGGCTTTCCAACTGCCTCCCTTGGTGTTGCCCCAGGAACAGGTGTGTAATGACAGGGACAGATCAAGCCAGAGATGAAGCTGAACAGGTGGTGGGGCCATTTAGTGAGGCAGTCAGCTGGCCCTACATAAAGAGGGGAGCTAAGCAATGCAGCCAGCCCACTACCCTGGTTGATGGCAGGAGGACCTGGAAAGCAGACCCCTAAGGATAGAGGCTAGTGCTGATAAAAACAGGGAACCGAGCAGTGGGGAGAGCAGGCAGGAGAGGGGTTTCTGGGGTGTGGTTGGGGGCAGGGAGACCCTAGAGAGTAGCAAGGCCAGGCAGGATGGCCTCGGAGTGGTCAGAGAACGTTAAGCTAGGTGGAGGAGGTGCCACACCACACCTTCTGTCTCATATTCATTGTCCCACCCTGCCAAGAGCTCCTGGGCGGAGCTCTGGAGTATAGCTTTATGCTATGAGCTCATCGTCCCCGTGGTCTTCAGTACCCCATTTTGAGGGCCACTCCCACCTTTTGTTTCCTCTCATCTTTCCCAAAGTGCTAACTTGCCATGGCCCCTTATCCCAGGGCCACAATGAAGGTACCCGTCTCTCTCGGTAGGGCAAACAGTCCTTTATCTCAGGACAGTGTTGCAATGGGCCTGGGTGTCTGAGCCCCCACCCCAAGTAGTGTGCCCCCTCCACAATGATTACATCAGCTCAGTCTTAGAAGTGTGAGTTGCTGCCGCAAAAAAAAAGCCACAAGAGACATTTTTTGGTGCGCCTCCACCGCCCCGCAGGGTCCGAGGACACTGTGCGAAGTGGGGGAGGTACTGTTTTTTATTTTTTGTAGAGATGGTCCCCTGTTCTCCAGGAGCTTACAATCTAGCTGGGGAAACACAACTAATGCACACTTATACAATCAGTACAATTAGCGCTTACCACAATATTAACCACAACTGCGTGAGACCAGGGAAAGCAAGATCAGTGAGGGGCAGGGGGCTCGGAGAAGGTGTTTTAGTTAAAGATGGGTTTTGTTTACTTGTTGAATAGGTCCAAATCAAGTGACACATTATTGGGGAGTGGGGTGGGCTTGGGAGGCAGTGAGGAGAAGGGGGCAATGGGGGGAGCAAAGGCAGCAAGGCTGGAATGCACGTGCTCTAGGCAAGGGACAGTAAGAGGGCCCACTCTATTTCTTAACCCCCCTCTTCCCCCACCCATGCCCTCCAGTCCCGCCAGCGGCACGCGTTGGCGCCATCTCTGCTGCGCCTTCTCTGCTGCACCGAGATCAGGGCTTTGGCTGGTGATGGCGGAATGTCCATTCTGCTGGCTGGTGTGGTGCTTGATCTCCATCCTGGGGGCTGCTGGCATGGCCGTGGCTTCAGGGCTTGGTTGGTGCTGTCTCGAGTTGGTCCAGATCAGAATGAAGTGCCTACGCCCAGATCTCAGGGTCTGCTCCCCCCCTCCCCCGAGGGAGGGACCTCGTGGGACCAGTGGGACCAGTGCAAAGGGGTTGGGAAGAGATCTAAGTATCGTTGTCATTTGTTGGTGATGCTTCTCCGGGGGCCTACCAGCCCCTCACTGACCTTGGCAAGTGCTCCTCTGGCGAGGGAGCACAGGGGACCCCCCATTCCTGCGCGGCACTGGCTCCCATGCTGGTCGAGATGCACAGGAGCACCTGATGGTAGGGCCGCCCAGGGCTGGGGCCTGCAGCCTCAGTTGGGGGCCCGCTGCCTGCGCTCCCCCAGCACCTGCCGCCCGGTCCGGGACACCGTTTGCGCCAGCTTCTGCAGGGAGTACCTGAACACCTGGATGGGAGACCCAGGATCCGCCCTTAGTGGAGAGCACCTGCCGCGCATCCGTGGTGCTGCCCTGCCCACCCCCACCCCACCCCTGCCCCGCCCGCCTGCCCAGCGGAGGCTGGGGAGGCGGGCACGGGCGCAGCTTGTCCACGAGTCAGGGCAGCTGGAGCTTTTCCAACTGTGCTGAGAGCTGCATGGCGGCAAGCTGATTGGACCCACAACTTAGGTATACCTCACTTCTCGCAATTGGCTGTGTCCCTGGAGGATTTCGAAAAGCGAATCCTACCCAGTAAATGCAGCATTCCAGGAACACCTTGAAGGAAATATGCGATTCCTTTGGCAAAGATTCCTTTTTGCAGGAAATTCTTCCTGCAAAGGGAGCTTTTCGGGTAAATGATTTTATAGGCAAAGCACTTTCTTTTGATTTATTTTTATGCAAAGCACTTTTGCCTTTTTTTTCTTCATAAAGTGATTTGTCCTTTTTTGGAAATATTTTTTCCCCTTCCATTTTTCCTGTGAAGGGCTTTTTCTTCTAATTGTTTTATTCAAAGTGTTTTTGTCCGATTCACTTTTTTTCTGTTAGCTCCTTTGTCTAATTTTTTTCTGCAATGCGCTTTTTATCTAATGCGTTTTTTTCTACCAAGTGATTTGATCTGATTTCTTTTTCCTGCAATGCGCGTTTTTATTTTTCCCTGTTGACTACTTGTTCTCTAATTTGTTGTGGGGTTCTTCTTGTGATTTTTATTTTTCCTGAGAAGTGCCTTTTTCTAATTTGCTTTTTGTCCCACCCCCGCAAGCGCTATATGTGTATATGTTTCCCCCCCGCCCCCGCAATGCGCAATTTAAGGCGGAATTTTTTTTTTTTTTTTTTTTTTTGCTACGCGAACTGTAAAGTCTCACAACACACAAGTGCCCCGCCTCCCTCCTTGAGTCGAGTCTGGGTGTAGCGGGTTTTTCTTACCACGTAAGTCTCTAAAAGCCTCAGCGATCATCTGCAGCGGTCGCCCGCCGCGCCCCGAGTCTTTGTTCCCGGCTGGGCGCGGGCGCACTGGGGAGGGTCTACGCGAGGAGGTGGGCGCAGGGAACCGAAGAGGGGCGCGCGGTGCCGCAGCGGCACTTGGGTAGGCAGGGATCGCGGCAATCGGGATAGGATGGGTCCGGGAGGTGGCGATCGCGACGCAGGGTTTGCGGGTTCAGGGTGCGTGCATACGGAGCCCAGGCACACTTACCTGCAGCAGCACGCGGAAGATATACCAGCCGATGATGAGCAGTTCAGCCGAGGCTGCCGCCACTGCCGCCATGGTTCCGAGAGTGCCGGTGGAGTGGTCGAGAGCGAGGGTTTGCTGCCGAGGTCTGTCGGTCTCTCGGAGTCCGCTGTTGGGCGCTCTGCTGCAGCCGCTGTGGCAGCGCCTTAAGTACCCGCCCGCCACCGAAGCGCGCATGCGCCTTCGGGGGGGTATTCATGAGGAGGGGTGGCCGGGGGCACTCATTCGCTGAGAAAGAAAAAAATAACCCATCTGCTGTTTCCACACCGGCCCCCGCCTCCTGTGCCCCATCTTAGCCCCTTTCCAGAAGATTCCACCATGCCCGCTTTTGAATTTCGTTGTAAAATGGGGGTGGGGGCGTCATGACTCTGGGTACGTAGGGGTGAGATTAGGGGTTGCAAGCCTTTTGATGTGACGCCCCTCTCCCCAAGCCCTGGCTGCAAATTTGAGCCCGGGATTCAGTGCCGCGCCAAGACGCACTTCCCGCACGGTTGGAAAACTGAAGTTAGGGAGGGATCATCTGCCCCGTAGAGCAAAAAAGGTACTCCTTCGGAGCGTTGGCATTCCGGGACCTACTCTGCACTCCTGGTTCTCAATGAGTTTTAAGCCCGTGTCCTCTGCTTTCAGGGGGTGCGGTGAGAGTCCCTGAGAGCGTAACCTTTCCGTGATTCTTCGCATCCCGCGTCTTAACGGTAGCGAGGAAATCGGGATCTGTGGCGGCGGCTACCGTAGGGAGCCGCGCCAGGGCGCTGCACTGGCCGCAAAAGCAGTATTTACGATGTGGGAGGATGCGGGAAGGATCCGCGCCCTTTATGTGCGCCAAAGGAATGAGCTCTACGGAGAGAAGTGGTCGGAATGCGTTCGGTTGATACTTTTCTGCGGGACAGATCGTTTCAAATCCGGTCTTCTGCTCCCCTCCCCCAGGCACTGGGAGGTCTACCTCAGCCCGCCCGTTTCTTCGCACCCTTTAAGCTAGGCTGTTGGAACACCAAGCGGGGTTTTGCTATAGCTGCCAAGGGTTGTGGCTACCATAGCCCCCATTTCAAAGCGGAGTGAATCCCTCCGCGAGCTCCTGTCTTGTGTGGCCCTAGTGGAGCCGCGGGTCTTGCACGCCCATTCCTCAAGGAGGGTCGGCTTGGTAGGCGGGAAGACCGAAATCGGTCACTGACTGCCGACCGCTGACACCTCTCTCCAGCAATCTACAAAGCACAGGGACCAACTGGCATTTGCCCCTATGTGGACAGGAAATTGATGATGATTAAAAACTCATGGAGGTCAGGTTCTGTACAATGCCAGCAGCAGATGGAGATGTAATGATCCAAGTGAGTTCAGTTTGGACAAAGTAGCATAGTGATTATTTTTTCCACACTGACTTTCGAAGAAGTTGCCTGGTTTTGGCAAAATGACGCTGCTGCTTGAAAAAGGCAAGCTCGATCCAGGCTGCCATCTTAAAATATTTGGTGTGGCCACTGCTGTAAGCCGGCAACTAGCAAGGATCCACTGCCTGCCCTCTCCTTCCTGCAGTGCGGGCTGACTGCTTTCACTCGCAGCTAACTCCTTGCAGGAGCGGGAGCACAGCGTAGCACAGCACCTATACTGGGAGAGGGAGTAGCTACAGAACCCTTTTTTGCCACGCGGGGGCACACCATGGAGCCCGGAGCAGTTCTGTGGCAACCATAGGACGGTATTGTGAGGTCTGGGCCCTTTGAGGACGGGCCGCAGCCACAGGAGGCGATACATGATTTCTGCTGGGCAGGACCCAGGCAAAGCCAGTCCACTGTGCAGACCGCGCCAGAGTCCTCTGGGGTGCCCTCCAGTAGAAGCCTCTGGGAAGACACCCCCCCCCCCCAGGAAGCTTCTGAACTGGTGATTTGGAGAGGAATAGAACTTCCATAGGGGGTGGGGGGAGGGCATTCACACTTGCTGTTGTTAACCATGATCCATTTTCCCAAATAAGTATACATTCTGTTCCTGTTTTTGTTTGTTTATTTGTTTTTTTGTTTTTGTTTTTGTTTTTGTTTTTTTTGTGTGTGTGTCTGTCTGTCTGTTCTTTGTCTGTTGTGTTGACTTTTCTCTTCAGGATCCCTGCTGCCTTGGTGATCCCGGGCTGACAGCCAGAGAGCACAGCGGCTCAGCTCCTGGAGAGAAGGTTGAAGAAAGCAGAGGGCAGCCGCCTGCGCCCGCTGGCTCCCATTAGGTCGGTTCCTGCAGCGGTGCCTGGCAGCCTTGGTGAAGGCCCTGCCCCGCAGAGATCATGTATTGCCTCCAGTGGCTGCTGCCCGTCCTCCTCATCCCCAAGCCCCTCAACCCCGCCCTGTGGTTCAGCCACTCCATGTTCATGGGCTTCTACCTGCTCAGCTTCCTCCTGGAGCGGAAGCCTTGCACAATTTGTGCCTTGGTTTTCCTGGCAGCCCTCTTCCTCATCTGCTACAGCTGCTGGGGAAACTGTTTCCTGTATCACTGCTCCGATTCCCCGCTTCCAGAGTCAGCACATGACCCCGGTGTTGTGGGCACCTAACAGACACCCTGTTAGCTCTCCGAGGAAGCAGAAGACGGGAGGGGAGACATTGACATAGGTCATAAAGCATTGGAGTTTCAAATCCCGCACCCCTCAGGTGCCACATTCCTGACAGCGCCTTTTTGGCCTGTGATGTTTTATCCTTATAATGTGAATAATGGCACTGACCTGTGCTTTTATTGTATAGTCCTATAGTCATGGGTGGTCTTGTAATCGTGTGTGTTCTGTACCTATCTGGGTCCGGGCTGGCGGGCTGGCCACCCCCTCGCCTCGTTACTGCGAGGAGTCTACATCCATTCTGGTCAGCTGCCCTGGTGACCTGGGCAGATAAAATGCCAGTCTAATTGTCAACTCTGTGACCTCCCCCCCCTCCTTGTCAGGGTCTCCTTCCCAGAATGTTACTGACTCCTCGGTCCCTTTCCTGGTTTCCCTTTAGTTCTCTTCTACCCCTTTCCTTTTTTTGGAAGCACCTGTCCAAGACAGGGCTTGTTTTTTGCACTTATCTCGAATTTGAAGAGATTGCTGATGCCCGAGAGCCTCGCTTTTTCATCCTTCTTTCCCTTTTCGGCAGGCTAGACAGAAACATGTCTTGACTGTTTATTGTCCACAAACCTCCAGTATTTTCTCCACTTCGTTTTTAAGAAAGAAGCAACAGATAGATGTTGCTCTTTAACCCAGGTGCCTGGGCTCACATTTTCCAGCCCAGCCTAGCTTCCTTTGCCCTTCCTCCTGCCTTTCTCAGCTTTTCCGAGAGGGGCCTCCTTGTGTCTCCTGTGCATGCTCTGCAAGATGGAGGTATGGTGTGTCTACGTAGACTTAGCAGTCCCCAGCTGAATGAATGGAACATTCTTGTGTGTTTCATAGCAGCTGTGATTTCCCCTTGATAGGTGTTTGGATATTTTTTTTGGTGTGCCCTGTGTGTGTGTGTGTGTGTGTGTGTGTGTGTGTACACAAGTGTATATTCCTTTTAAAGAAGCTTTACTGAACGTGTTCTGATTTTGAGGTTTAGCAGTAGCTAGCTATAGTAGGTGCCGCTGCAGTTTTTATTTAGCATGGGGATTGCAGAGTGACCAGCACACTGGACTTCAAGGTGGTTCAGACAAGACACAGGGGAGCAGTGGCCATCGTCTTCCCACCAGGAGCTTCTTCGTTCCTGCACATGTAGACTGTACATGATGAAGAACACACAGAAGACTTTGTGACTGTCACTTGCTTTTTTTCTTTCTTTGTGCTTCAGTAACAAGTGTTGGCAAATGAGACTTTCTCCTGGTCCCTGCCCACTGGGGATCAGCATGGTTGTCCTTTCAGTTGGAATCATCCCTCTCTCTTGCCTGAGGGGGGGAGGCAGATGGGCCAGGCAGAGGACAGAACTGGAGACGGTCCATCTAGGGAATGGGACTTGAGGCCACACTTGTGAAACATTTGGACTGCTTTTATTTCTGGTGTGTTCGTTGCACAGCTGTTTGAAATGTTTAATAAAGCTTTATAAACTTTACTTTGTGGTTTTATGTGGCTGCAGTCCATTTGGGTCGTGGTGTTGGATTTCTGAGTTGGTGGGGGCAGGGGGAAGCACGAAGGGGCTGAGTCCTTGGCGCCAGAGTACCTTAGCCCAAAAATTTGATCTGCTCTCTGGAGAGCAGATGGTAGGGTTGGGGGAGGGAGAGCAGGGGGCAAGCCAGGCGGTGAACAGGAGGGAGTCCGAAAGTTTTCAGAGATGAGACATTTGCGTTTCTCAGCTCCCATGGCTTCCCGCCTGAAATTGTTTCCCTCCATAGGAGATTTGAGTAACTGATCCCTTGACAAACAACTTAAGACAGCTGGAGCTCTAATCATCAAGGATTTTTATGGTGCTGCTTTTGAAGTAAAAATAAAGTGAAACTCCTCATGGCATTTCAAGTGGAAAAATAAATAAGACTGGCTGTCCAACCAGCAGACTTAAGGAGATGGGTAGAAGTGTGAGAGTGGTGTGGTGCGGTGCATGTCAGGGGTGTGTGTGCACATGCTCCTGTGGCCGCGGCGTGCGAGACAAAGCAGGAGCTGTGGAGGCCCGGTGCTGGGCGTCCACCTCTCAGCCTCCTAGCACTGCCTGCGCAGGGCGCGGATGGATGTGAGGAGTAACCGAGATAGGAGTTGTGAAAAGACTGGGAGCCTCATAGGTCACCTGTCTTACTTAGACTGCTCTAAAGTTGTATGCAGTTTTCTCCTGCTCTTAAATTTCCCCATTGTTAGTTCATCCCTTTTTTTCTTTCCTAGCATTGCTTATCCATGCTCTTTTTGATCTAAACTTACCAAAGATTTGTTTATTTAGAGATATTTTCAAAGTACTAAACTTTTATTGATTGTATCTGTTGGGTATTTTTCCTGTCTAATTCTTTGGTGCTTTTATCTCTCAGTTCTTCTTTTCTGGGTTTCTGCAGTCTCCACAAGCTAAGGAGTCATACATACAGAAAGGATGGTTTGTTCAACAAACATTAAGACCCTGTACTAGGCTTTCTGGGGATTTCAGGGGCAAGACCCAGACCTGGCTCTCCAGGACCTTATGATTCCAGCCTAGTGGGAAGACTTAACAAAATAGACAACTGCAAATTCCAAAAACAAAACAAACAAACAAAGGCTTTTGTGTCCCTGCTCTCCTGTGGAGACACCTGGATGATAAATGAAGCCAAGATTACTGCTTATTTTGCTCTCCCTCAGAAAGCAGCTTTCTGTTTTAGGTCAAGCCCACTTAAGAGTTACAAACAGGCCTCCCTCTGAAAGATTTGTGGCCCTTTCCAGTAGGGAGCCTGCAGCCCAGCCCTCCTAAGGTGCCTGCCTCCTCAGCATTCTGTCTGCCCACCTTGCCCTGCATCCCTCCCTGGAGGGCATGGTCCATGGGTGCTCTTTCTGAAATGCCTTTCAGGAAAGTGCCAAAGTAGGGGTACCAGGTCTTAGAAAAAACATGCTGTGCAATAATTCCACTGGTCGCTGGCTCCTGGTGCACAATGGTACTCACGTGATACCTGGTAAGCAGCCACAGGACCCTGTGAGACTGAGGCCAGGGCTTCTTTAAGAACTGGTCTGTACCCTGCTTTGGGCCTCAGTTTCCTTATAGGTAAAATTTGGTCTTTGGAGCAAAGACAGTTTTCCCAGCCCTGATATCCTGGATCTAGAGTCTCAGGGACTTCCTGCACCCACTTAAGGAAGGTGGCTAAGCTCTGAGTAGATAGCAGGGTACTTTTGGGACAGCCTGCCTGTGCTTTAAGCTTTAGTCAGTGAGTCCAGATACTGCCTCTGTCAAGAAGTTTTCCTGGATTTCTTCTCTCTGTAGATCACTTACCTAGAGCACTTCACTCAGCCTTCTGTTCAGTGCTACTGCTGGTATCAGGCAGACTTCCTCTTCCCTAGTGACTGAGTTCCTGGAGTACATGGCCCATGAGTGCTCTTCCTGCCTTAAAAGGAGGCCTGCATTAGTATTCATCCTGCTGGTATTTGTCAGAATTTCATGCAGGATGAGTCCTTAGGGCATTGCAATGGACAGTCCCTGCCATCAGGGAGTCCTCCGGGCTAATGGGAAGGGGATACCATCAAGTAGATAATCAGAGACACACAAGTACGGACTGTGGCAGGTACTAGAAGAGTCTCAGGAGGAATCTGATGCAGGCCTGGGAGGATTGACATTCAAGCTGAGACCTGAAGATCAAGTGTAAATGTTTGAGCAGTGAAGTAATAAATGAGATATTATTTCTTCCCATCTAATCAAGCATCTCTGTGGTTACAGATAAAGAGACTGGGCTGAAAGTAAAATGAAGGACCACCAGTATCTGACTGGTCTAGAATCAGAAACCAAAGGCTTTTTGGGGCAAAAGAGGTCAGTCGTTTGAAGCTGTAGTACTAATTGTTGAGAGACCTTAAGGGGGAGGTGAGCATCTGAGGCTGAATTGCTGGTGGCAGGCCCCAAAGCTGAGTTCTGAGAACTCTTCAGTTTCCAGCTGATTGGGAACCATCACAAAGAAGGATCTGATGGGAGCTGGAGGGTGACCCAATCAAAACAGCATCCAAGGTGGGAGTCCTTCCGCAGGGAACAGTGAAAGTAAGAGCTGCCAAGAAGGCCGCTGCCCTGTCTAGCCCACTAGGAATGGGGAGAAGTGGATTGCAGGAGCAATGTGGATGAGGAGGAGGAAGACAGAAGCGTAGGCCGGGAGTGGCGAAGGTAATGAGGGACAGCAGAAGGATAGCCAGCTCCCACTGAATAGTCGAGGAAAAGAGGCCAGAGGAGGTTTGTCACTTGTGTCCAGTGGTTGGCAGAACCAGAACCTAGTCTAGTGGCACACAGCAAAGCTCATACCCACCCCACCAAAATAGATACAAGGGTCAGTAGAGGGCAGGGAGACTTGAAGGAAACAATTCAAATAGTGTGGTGTACATATACAAAGTCATCAACATCAATCTCAGTAATCTGTGTGGGGAGAGGGAGGGAACAGGATGGCATACAGAGGGAAAACCAAATGCTATGTGCATGTAGTTTCTGTCACTCTGAACCCATTGTGATGTATAACTGCAATGTACCAATAAAAGTTTATTGGAAAAGAAAACTTTTTAAAGGATCAGTGCTCTGAAAAGAGGAAAGAGCTAAGAAGTGCTCTCCTCAGCAAAAACTAGCAGATGATCCTGACTGAGAGTCATGGCCAGTCTCATCCCATTCCTCCTCCCCCCCACTAGGATCTTCCTGAAAGCCCTGGCCTCAGGGAGGAGAATGGAGTATCTGAGAGAAACTTCAGTTTTAGAGTGGGCTCCAGGTGCAAGGGAGAGGCTGGCCAAACAGCAATGGAAGGTTTCAGACAGAAGCCCTTGTCTCCCTTTGGGATGTTGGGAAAGGGCCTCAAACACTGGGTAGGAGGTGGACTTGGAGGACTGAAGGACCCTGATATGAGGCTTCAGAGTGCCCCAGGCCATATGCCTTACCTTTGTGACGGCATCTCCCTGAGCATCAGTTTCCTCACTTATAAAATGGAGACCCTAAGACCCACCTTAGCATCTGTTTAAGGCAAAGACCCCAGAGTATTATTCCCTGTTCTGTGGCCCCTGCTACCAGCTGGGCCCTGGCCTCTTAAGGATGTGATCTGATTCTCCAAGTCACCTGCTCATTCGTTCATCTAAGGAGCACTGGCCAGGCTCTGAGATGTGAATGCAAAATAAGACCATGCTGTCCTTCAGGGGCTCGGCTCAGCTGGAGCGAGGGCAGAGGCAGTCTTGTAGGCTGATAGTTATAATATTGTGTCGTTAGGACTTTGGTAGAATTAGGGAAAGAGATTATTTGGGAGACCATTTTTCAGTAACTCAGTGTGAAATCCCTTAATTATTTTTTACATTCTCTGGAAGGATAATATCCTGCAAAGGAAAGGAACACCAAGATGTAGTTTTTCCCTAGGAGAACAAAGTCTGGCTTTAAGTCCCTGCTTGGCCACCAGATTGCTTAGCAACCCTGCGTGGAGTTCCCTGATCTCCACCTGTCCAGCCTCTTCTAGGAGAAACCAGTACAGGGACATGTTTGAGAGTGTTGTATCATATGGGTTCAACATGACCCTTCTCCCAAAAGGAATCCCCTGGGTGGGTCTGGCCTCTCACTTCTTTTCCTGGGCAGCTGTGGAGAGCCTGTACTTGGACAGCTCTCCCTGTCGGCCAAAGTGAAACTCTCTGCCAGCCTTGCCCCATACCAGGGGTGGCAGCCCTCCAAGGAAGGGGCAGGGAACAGGAGATAAGGTCTGGGCCTGATTCCCACCCCCTTCCCATGTGACTTTTCTCTCCTCTACCATTCTCTAGGCTGCATGTCCCCATTTCTAAGTCAAGTAGGGGGCCAAACAAGGAAGTCTGTAACATTCCCAAAGCCATCTTCTGTGAAACAGGTGACTTTTATCCTTGTTACTTCAGTCTTACAGATATTGGTTGAAAGAAACTGTGTTAAGACAATCAAGTATTTAATCAACAGATTTTGCTTTAAAGAACAAACCTTAGCCAGGTATGGTGGCACATCCTAGTACTTGGGAGGCTGAGACAGGAAGATCACAGGTGGGTGGCCAGTCTCAGCAACTTAGTGAGGCCCTCCATGACTTAATGAAACTCTGTTTCAAAATAAAAAAATAAAATAAAGCTGGGGATATAGCTCAGAGGTAGAATGACCCTGATACCAAAAAAAATAAAATAATCACAGTACATGGGAGACTGAGACAGGAGGATCACAGGTTCAAGGACAGCCTCAGCAAGTAGTGAGATGCTCATCAACCTAGCGAGACCCTATTTCAAAATTAAAATAAAATAGAGCTGGGATGTAGCTCAGAGGTAGAATGCCCCTAGGTTCAATCCCCAGTAACACACACACACACACACACACACACACACACACACACAGAGAATAAACTTTAAATTCTTGAGTATAGAACCATCAAGAACATTAGGGTACAACCATAGAAGATTTTATGAGGAGGAAAACAGACAAAGCCCTTCAGTGGCTCCTTGTTGTCTGTGGTTCTGATTCCGTAGTTTGGTCATTAGAGCTCTGCACAACCTGAGAGGATAGGGACTTCATCTTTGTCCCTTGACCAGGCGTCGAAACTGCCTGACCAGGTGTGGAATAGTCCGTACTGGTTAGCCAGCCCCATGGGAGGACACATGGATGGCTCAATCAGTCAATCGCCAGATTCCCTAAGGAATTGGGTGAGCTGATCATTCCTAGAAGCAAGGGAGTTGCCTTCCAAGTCTCCTCTTGGCAACTCTGAAATGACAGAGATTATTTTCCAGCTTTCAGACTAGTATTTTGAACAAAGAGATGTGAGAAGAACCTCATAAAATGTTCTGCAGCCTGGTGTCCTCTCTGGCAAGAGTCCACATGTGGTTTGGGAGAAGTCCAGGCGGGTGGTAGATATCCCAGAAGACCTGGATGTAGGTGGATTCCTGAGTTGCCTATAAGATGAGGAGATTTCCTCCTCTTCCCCTTTCTACCTCACCCCACATGTGGAACTTCCCAGGATGTCCTGCTTTTATGAGCTCCCCCATGTACCCTGGCAGGCAGGTGAGCTGACAAGAATGCAGAGCATGGACTGCTGCCACAGCAGTCACAGCCAACAAAAGCTCGGCCGAGAGGTCCTCTGACTTGCCCATGGATTCGCAGCGGTGCCAGGCTGGCCCTGGATTCCCGAGCTCTGACTACAAACTGAGCTCATCACCCATTTCCATCTTCTCCTCCCCTGGCAGGTCATGAGCACCACCCTTAGAGCAACAGTCTCAGAGCTCCCTTGCTTTCAGCCCCACCCTTCTGGCCCATACACACCCCTGCGAGCACATCACCCAGACTTGAGTCCTGCCTCTGGCCCCCAGCCACTTGGAGGAAAGACCCAGACTCAACACAGCCTGCAGACTGTTGCAGCACTGTGGGGACGAGGCTGCTACTCGTGGATGGGCTGGGCCGTTTTAGGGGAGCTGCTTTCTGGTGGTTGGCTTTTGGTTTTGTTTGTTTTTACTTACTGGTCAAATATGAACCAGTTCTTGTTTCCACACTCCTAGCCATTTTTATGAATGCCAGATGGTTTCATTTTGCTCTGACAGGAACTGGGGCCCACAGGCACGTAGCACATACCACAGCTACTGTAGCTGATGGCCCTCACTGCTGTGCCCTCCTAACCGTCCGGGGGTGCAGGGGTGAGTGATACCCTAAACCTGTGACACTGGATTGGGCCTCTTCATCCCTGGTCATGACAACACCACTGCTCCTCTAGTTCTTTCTGTCTGCCTCTTAATACTTCCTGAGTCCGTCTCCTCTTTTTAATTTGGATCCAGTCATCTCTGGCTGATCATTTGCACCAGATGTCTCTCCACTTCCAGTCCTGTCCCTTTCAGCCCATCATCCATTCACATAGCCACCATCGAGCTTCCTTACCAGCTCAGGACATGTCTTTTTTTTTTTTTTTTTTTTGTGGTACTGGGGATTGAACTCAGGGGCGTTCTACCTCCGAGCTACACCCCCAGCCCTATTTTTTATTCTTTATTTTGAAACAGGGTCTCACTAAGTTGCGGAGTGCCTCACTAGGTAGCTGAAGCTGGCCTCGAACCCGGATCCTCCGGTCTCAGCCTCCCGAATGCTGGGATTACAAGCATGTGCCACCACACCTGGCTTAAGGACATGTCTTATGGCTCTCAGCTTCACTTGGTTCTTCCCTGTCTCCTAGAAGGTGCAGCTCTCTGTAGTACTACAGCAGCCAGTGTTCACACCAGCTCCCACCTACTCCTGTGTGCTCCTGCTCTGCTTCTCCGCCCAGCCGCATGAGCCCGTCTGTCTTCCCTGAAGAGAGGCCTCCTTTCACATGCAGGGCCAGGAAAGTGCCCAGGAGAAGGTTTCAAGGGAAGGTTTTTGAGAAAGAATGTGAGATCTCCTGTGACAACTATCAGTAAGAGGACCAAGAAGGGGTACCTGGGTCAGTTAGGAGGGTTTGTAATCTCTATTTGAGTCACCAGATTGAAGCAGATGTCACGTTGCCAAGGAAAGAGGAGAAGAGAAGAGAGAGAAGAATGAGAAGAAGAAATGGAAATGAGAGGCACAAATGAACAAATGACTTCTTCCAAATATGAAGGGAAAGATATGGGGAAGTAGAAGTGACCTAAGATGGATTTTTTGTTTGTTTTGTTTTTCAGCTATATTTGGCAAGTATTTTTTTTTTTTTTTAATGGTGCTGGGGATTAAACCCAGGGGCATTCTACCTCCAAGCTACACCCCCAGTCCTATTTTTTTATTCTTAGTTTTGAAACAGGATCTCACTAAGTTGCAGAGGGTCTCATTAAGCAGCTGAGGCTGGCTGCAAACCCAGACCCTCCGGTCTCAGCCTCCCAAGTACTGAGATTACAAGCATGCACCACCACACCCGGCTTCATGGCAAGTACTTTTATAGATCAGGTGTGAGGAGCAGTGTACCAGCAGTACCTCCGTGAACCTTCATAGAACTTCCCAAGGTGGCACAGATATACCTGTTGTATAGAAGAGGTTCCAAAGATGAAGCCACTTCCCAAGAGGAGGGGCAGAGGGGATTTGCACCCCATTCCATTGCCCTCCAGACCCTCATCTTACCTTCTGTTCTTGTCCTCTTTCCAGCCATGAGGGCAAGGAATTGGAGGGCTGCCTGAGGGGACAGCTCAGAGGGTAGCGGCATGAGGGAATTACAGAGTTTAGATAGCACTTGAGGTCCGGGACACATAACTTGTCAGAGGTTGGTGTCTACATGGTGACTAGAACTAAAAGGACCAGCCCCTCCTATGGGTATGATTCTGCATGGTTTGCAGGGTGTTCAAGAGTTTCACACACACTCACAATATTCACCACTCAGGGTCTTGAGGGTTGAGGGCCCCTAGGTAGACCCACCCAGTTTGTTGAGTGAGTTTGTTTCCATCACTGGGGAGTCTCCATTGTCCCCATTTCACAGAGGAAAGAATACACTCCAGGTCCCCTGACAAGAACTGGTAAAGACAAGCCTTTCCCCCTGGCTCCAGTGTCTCTTTTACACACCATGCCACTTCCCCGAACAATATATAAGTTACTATATGCTTCTTGTATAACCCAGGATTCCAAATATTTTTACGATCAAGATTAGATGGACAAAATCCCCATACTGGTTTTCCCAGCGGGGATGCTGTCCACTCACTTGAATCACCTCCCCTTACCAGGCCTCATCTGTAAAACAAGGCCGTTGGACCAGATGATCCCTGAGTTCTTTTCCAGCTCTAGCATCACATCCTCAGGCGCTCTGGTGTCTGGAGTAGAAACTGAACAGGAGGCATGATGACCCCAGGCTCTGGGTCAAGTCCACATCTTGGAGAATGAAGCAACCATGGAGATGGCCACAGTCCCAGGAAGATGAACTTAGCAGGAGCTACCTGGGATGATCCTTCTGCTGATGGTGAAATGTCCTAACAGAATCTGTGCAGGTAGGTTGGTACAAGTGAGGAGTAGGGTGGGATTGTCCCTCTCTTCTAATTCCCAAGCAATGTTTCCTTGCAGGATCGAACGCCACCAGGACTGATAGATGCCATCTAGATTCATCCACTCACATTGGTAAAGTAGGTGACCCATCTTTCCACACACTCTCCTGGCAGGGCTTCCAGAAAGGCTTTCTCTCCCACCCTAAGTGCTGCTCTGTGATAAATTGTCACTATGCTTGGAATCATACTTCCCTGTAGCCCTCCAGTTCCTGTCCAGGTGTCATGTTCTCTGCTAATGTTGTGGCTGAGGATGCCATCATCAGCCAGGAATAGCATGACTAGAGCTGGAGCAAGAGGTGAAGACTTGTCCAGAAATGAAGTTCAGACTATTCGGTAGACAGAAAAAAGAAAACCATTCCAACCTCATGTCAGAGCACACACCCACATTCAAAAATAATTTTAGAAGGTCAAAAGGAGATATGAGCCCATTAAAAGCCAGGGAGAAAAGGAATTGAATACTTAATAAGTGTCTGGATGGGGGAGTTCATTTCAGCTAAAAAGCAACAAAATGGCATCAATAGGGCAAAGGCCAATCAATTTGATGACATTAAAACTAAGTATTTCCAAAGTTAAATAATATCACAAACAACCAAAAAGCAGAATGGGTAAACATTTGCAGATCCAGAATGTATAAAAGGACTCACCCGCTGGGCACTGCGGCTCACGCCTGTAATCCTAGTATTTGGGAGGCTGAGAAAGGATGATGCAGATTTGAGGTCTGCCTCAGCAACTTAGTGAGAGAGGTGGCACATGCCTGTTTCCAAACAAAAAATAAAAAGCACTGGGGGCATAGCTCAGAGGTAGAATGCACCTAGACTTAATCCCCAGTACCAAAGGAAAAAAGAAAGAACTCATCCAAAACTTTTAACAGAGGAGAAAAAAGAATTAAGTTAAAAATTATTTTGAAGCCAGATGTGGTCCCACATGCCTTTAATCCCAGTACTTGGGAGGCTGAGACAGGAGGATCATAGGTTCAAGGATAGCCTCAGTAACATGGTGAGATTCTCAGCAATCTAGAGAGACCCTGTTTCAAAATAAAAAGGGCTGGGGTGTTGCTTTGTGATAGAATACCCATGGGTTCAATCCCCAGTAAAACACACACACACACACACACACACACACACACACACACACACACTTAAAGAAAGAGAAGGAAGGAAGGAAGGTCTGTTTGTTTCTATACTGGGGGGCTAGGTGGTGGAGAACACCCAAAAGGAATAGTGGGCGTGGGAGGCTGGACAAGGATTGTTGAGCTCCGTTTTACACAACTTGAGCATCCAGATGGAGATGGCCTGCCAGGAGCTAGGTAGAAAGTTTGAATCCAGCAGGTTTGAGCAAGAGATTTGGGTGGGGACCAATAGTAATTGTAGCCATGGGATTTGGTGAGCGGCTCTAGGACCGTATGCCAGCTGAGAGGAGAGAGGGTGTGCAGGAACAAGAGCCTTGCCCCCATTTAAGTGATGGGCACAGAGAAAGGAAACCCATAAAGGCAAAAATGGAGTCAGAGAGATATGGGAAAAACACCTGGAGTCCATGCTGGCATGGAAACCCAGGGATGAAAAGTGTTTCCAAATAGAGTAATCATCAGACAAAAGAGAGGCCAGTCAGATAAGGCCTGAGAGCCCGCTGGATGTGGTACTTAGGGGCCTCTAGACCCTCTGCTTGCATGGTTTCCTGTAAAGGAGGGGCGGGCAGTATGGCCACCTCTGTAAGAGAAGCTGCTGGAGCTGGACTGAAGTGAAATAAAGATTGATACGCTAGGAGAGGCACCAAGGGCTCGAACCTGAAGTCCCACCGTCTGAATAGATTAGAAGCAGGACTGAAGAGCAAGGGTGGTAAAGAAGGGAAACATTCATCGGTGACCTTGACTGGCGCTGTGTTCAGTAGGGAAGTATTTGTGTGATTTGGCATTCACAAAAGAAGTATAGGGTTGAGCTTGGAGGTACGCACTTGTACTGTACTGTACTCAACTGTAATCCCAGTACTTGGGAGACTGAAACAGGAGGATCGAAGGTTCAAGACCAGCCTCAGCAACTTAGTGAGAGCCTTGTTTCAAAATAAAATAAATAAATAAAATAGGCTGAGGGTATAGCTCGGAGGTAGAATACCCCTAGGTTCAATCCCTAGTACCACAAAAATAAATAAGTATAAATAAATAAGAATAAGTAAGTAAACAAATAAATGACGTGTAGGCATCTCCTATTAGGAGATGGGGACTATGGAGGCACTTAGCGGAGAGGTACAGAGTTCTCAGAAACAAGGTCAGAAGCTGACCTGTGACTGACATTTTAGGGATGAATACAGGACAAGGAGCCTGCCAAGGAGACAGAAAAGAAGGGGCTAAGGGAGAAGACCCAAAAAGCGGGGGTCCCGGAAGTCCAGGGAAGAGAGTTTCTAGAAGGTTGAGTAGCCACCAGCAAGCCATTTGCACAGAGGCCAGGGGAGGCCGGGCCATGCCCAGGACCTGGCCTTTGGAGACCTCTGCCACCGCCATTCTGGGACAGGGGCAGAAGCCCTGCTGGCTGGGGGACATTCTCCAGTCTGGCTGGGGAAGAAACAGGAGAGGGGGTGCTGGGGAGGCCACAGAGCCAGCAAGCCCCCCCCCCCGCCACAGGTGCAGAGGCGGGCTGTGTATGCAGAGCTGGGAGCGGGGACAGACAGTGGAGGGCCCCTGAGTGGTGGGATTAAGTGTTGAGGTGAAGGGATTAGCTGTGTTGGTGGAAGGAACAAAATTCAATCATGTTCATTTTCCCGAGAAACCTGATCTCCATGTTCTCCGGGAGCCTCTGTGTGCCCCCTGGGTCTGGCCGCAGCTCTAATTAGCGGTGGCGGTTTCATCCTGCCTCGTGGCTGGGGTCGCCTGCC
>PVLC010002749.1:0-108719 GCA_004027655.1 Graphiurus murinus
GGGGCATTCTACCTCCGAGCTACACCCCCAGCCCTATTTTTTTATTCTTTATTTTGAAACCGAGTCTCACTAAGTTGCGGAGTGCCTCACTAGGTAGCTGAGGCTGGCCGCGAACCCGGATCCTCCGGTCTCAGCCTCCCGAATGCTGGGATTACAAGCGTGCGCCACCACGCCCGGCTCCTATTTTTTATTCTTTATTGTGAAACAGGGTCTCACTAAATTGTGAAGGGCCTCACTAAGTAGCTGAGGCTGGCCACGAACCTCCGGTTCGTGGAATCCTCCGGTCTCAGCCTCCCTAGTACTGGGATTACAAGCGTGTGCCACCACGCCCGGCTTCCCCACTCTTGTTCAATGAAAGCATGAATTGTGCTCTCCAGACATGATCTGGTAGCACCAAGAGAGGCGGCCATAGCCAATCTACATCTTCTGCGTCTTCCAACCTGGACATCCATGTCCTGAGAGCTTTTCCTTATCCCTCCCTTTACTGCAGATTCCCTCCCTCCCAGAACCTGCCACTCAGTGCTTCTGCAGTGTTCCAGGTCCTGTGCCAAGCATGTAACATACAGGACTGCGTGTTCAGCCCTCTGTGGTAGGGTTTTTAGTAGCTCTATTTTGTGTGTGTGTGTGTGTGTGTGGTTCTAGGGATTGAACCCAGAGGCATTGCTTCTGAGCTATATATATCTCCCAGCCCTATTTTATTTTTTATGTTTGAAACACGGTCTTGCTAAGTTACTGAGAATCTTGCTAAGTTGTTGAGGTTGACCTTGAACTTGTGATCTTCCTGTCTCAACCTCCCAAATTCTGGGATTATAGACATGTGCTTCTATGCCTGGCTTTAGTAGCTCTATTTTATGGACAAGAAAACAAGCCCAGGGCAGGAAGATGACTTTTCCAGGGTCACCACACTGGTAGGAAGCAGCAGGAGGGTTTTTTTTTTTGTTTATGTTTTTGTTTTTTGCGGTACTGGGGATTGAACTCAGGGGCATTCTACCTCCGAGCTACACCCCCAGCCCTATTTTTTATTCTTTATTTTGAAACTGGGTCTCACTAAGTTGTGGAGTGCCTCACTAGGTAGCTGAGGCTGGCCGCGAACCCGGATCCTCTGGTCTCAGCCTCCCAAATGCTGGGATTACAAGTGTGTGCCACCACGCCCAGCTAGGAGGGTTTTTTGTTGTTGTTGTTTTGTTTTAGTCTTGGGGATTGAACCTAGGAACATTCTACCCCTGAGCTACAGTGGGAGGAATTGAATGAAGGCATCTCATCCCAAAGGCTGCACCCCTAGACTTATAAGAAAGATGTGTGATGGTCACTTGAGTGAGTGCCAGGCCCAGAGAAACCAGGTGGGCTGTCTCTGGGTTAGGCAGGCTCTGAATTCCTCCAGGACAGGTCTGGGTCTCTCCTCAGTTTCTCCTGTGATAGGGAGACCCCGTGAGCCCCTGCTCTGAAACAGTCTTGCTGTTGACAGAGTGGGGTCTGACAGCCCACAGCATGTGCTCCAGGTTTACCCAGAGGACGGGCGATAGCCTTGCAGCTTCCTCCCTGGCTACAGATTCTCTCCAGGGTTGCTGTTCCGGCCTGCAGCGTCCCCAGCTCCCTGCCTGTGCAGCTCACTATTTTTAAGCTCCGTGGGCTTAATGAGCCGCTTGCCATGACACGTCTTCAACGCTCACCTTTTTCTGTAAGGAACCTCAGGGAGCTGGCTTGGGCTCCCTTTCCCCCATGACAGCCAGCCCATGCCACTCAGGAGGCCAGAGCTGGCTGCTCCCTGTCTGGACTCAGACTTGGCTTGCAGAGACCAGCCTGCCATGTGCCCCCCACCCCAGCTGGCCAGGTGATGGCCACCCTGCAGATACTGCGCCCTCGAAAACCAGCTCCTTCTCCCCGTACCAACCTCTGTCTCTTTTCTCCCCTCCTGTCCTGGCCTCAACCTACTCCTACAGGGTGTGATGTTCCAAAGAGGACTGTGCAGCTCCCCACATAATTGGTGGCAACTTCTCCTTGGGGACAAACTGCCTGGGAGCTGCAGGGCCTGGGTGACTGAGGCCAACCAACAGCAAGGGCTGGGATGCTGATGTCAGATCTAGATCCTCTCAGGATTGGAAAGGGGACCTTGAAGTCTGTCTAGGTCAAAGCTGTGTCCCCTACCTGAGTATCGTCAATGACATCCCTCCCCTTAGTTGTCTAACCTCATCTTGAACACCCCCAACGATGGGGCACTCATTACCACCCTGCCATCACAGGATGGTGCTGATTGCAAAAATTCTTCTTCATTTTGAGCCTAAATCTCTTCTCTTACACCAAGAAAAGGGGAGACCCCCTTGGCCCAGCGGGTTCATCTACCTCTACTGCTGCTGGAGGAGGAGTGGGGAAGCAGAGGAACCAAACATGGCACTTCATGGGAACCCATTGTGTGGTCTCTTGGGCAGGGGCGTGGAGTTGTGGTGTGATCTTTTCCTCTGAGGGAACTTTGCTCAGGAGTGGGGCCTCTAGGAGAGCTGAGATCCTCTTAGAAAAGCTGGGGCCAGAGGCCTGCTGTCCCTCCTGCTTCTCCTGAATAATGGACTTCAACCAGTGATAGAAAAGTGGCAGTACTGAAACAGACCAGCTCTGACTATGGACACAGTGCCATACTGGCTCCAAGGACGCGGTGTCTGATAGGAGCCATACCAGGAATCCCAGTTACAGTTGGTTTCATCACAGGTCATGCCATGGGGTGGCTGATACCCGCTAAGGCTCCTGAGAGCTGCAGAGGTGACCAGCCTGAGGATTTGGCCAGCTTGGAAGAGCACAGCATTGGGACCCAGGCTCCACCCTCCCAGCTCTGCGACCTTGGGCAAGTCCCTTCTTCCCCTGGCTCTCGGGCTTCTTGGCGGTAAAGCATGTCATGCACACCTTCAGAATCGAGATGGGTGGCTGGGCTCTGCAGCGGGAGAACGCCATCTGTGCGGGTGGGTGTGCCGCGCACTGGGCTGGGCTCTGTAAGGCACAGTGTCTTCAGTGGTCGCATGAAGATGCCCATCGTCTGCTCTCTTCCTGTTCCTTCTTCTCTGGCCTAGGGCTGGGAGGCTAGAGTCCTGGGCATTTTCCAGCTAGCCAGGGCAGGGGCCATTTCCAAGTGTTCATGAGCAAGCGTGGGCATAGACTAAAGCCTCAGCTTCTGGGAGAGGAGACCTAGGGCTCGGAGCCCGGGCTGTCTTGCCCTAGGCCAGGCCTTGTGGGTGGGTCTGAGATGGCAGGCTCTCTGGAGCCAGGGACAGTGCTCTGCTGGCTGCATCACCACCTTAAGGCAGCTGTCCCCTCTGCACCTTCTCAGGTGGTGGTTATGAGTGGGGCCGTCTTGGTTTGCAGTTGTGCAGTACTTGCCCAGGCATCCCCACTAGATCTGCCCTTGGCCTGGAGCTGGCCGTGCCTGCGTGCACCTGTCTCCTCCAGGACCCTGGCTCAATGCTGCTCTCAGGAGGCCTCTGCTCCCCCAGCGCCCACACATCCCAAGGGAAGCAGGTGCGTGACTTGGTGCACCTTGCCCTGGGCAGGGCCCGTACTTCCCTGCCTGTGGTGTCCTGCAGCACCGGGGAAAGCCTGCGTGTGTGAGTGCCAGGCCTGAGCACTGGCCACAGAGCAGCCCACTGCGCTTTCTGCTTGGCGCATTCTTTTTGCTTCTCTTTTTGATTGAGCTGGGACTTAGACTCAGCAAAGCACACCATTTATTCGTATATGCACCTGTATTAACATCAAAGCAAGCCGGGCGTGGTGGCGCACGCTTGTAAGCCCAGCATTTGGGAGGCTGAGACCGGAGGATCCGGGTTCGAGGCCAGCCTCAGTTACCTAGTGAAGCACTCCACAACTTAGTGAGACCTGGTTTCAAAATAAAAGAATAGAAAAAAAATCATCAAAGCAATTCTCCAGAAGCATCCTTGTCTTCTCTCAAACCCAGCTCACCCCTTGAACCCAACTAGTCTCTATCACTGTAGAGCAGTTTTCTATTCTTCCAGGCTTTCCTCTCATCCCTGATCAGTCCTCAGTTCCTTCTCTATTCTTCTTTCGCCACAAATCCTCTAAATGCTGATGTTTCCCAAAGCCTATCTCTGGCTTCTTTCCCCCTCCCCACCCCGCCCCTTGTACTAGGGAGTGAACCCAGAGGTGCTCTACTGCTGAGCTACATCTTTTTTTTTTTTTTTTTTTTTTTTTTTCCTGTATGGTACAGGGGATTGAACCCAGGGGCATTCTACCTCTGAGCTACATCCCCCAGCCCAATTTTGTTTTATTTTTTGCAGTACTAGGGATTGAATCCAGGAGCATTCTACCTCTGAGCTACATCCCCCAGCCCAATTTTGTTTTATTTTTTGCAGTACTAGGGATTGAACCCAGGGGCATTCTACCTCTGAGCTACATCCCCCAGCCCAATTTTGTTTTATTTTTTGCAGTACTAGGGATTGAATCCAGGAGCATTCTACCTCCAACTTACACCCCCAGCCCTATTTTACAGTGTCTCACTAAATTGCAGAGAGCCTCACGAAGTAGCTGAGGCTGGCCGTAAACCTGGATCATCCAGCCTTTGCCTCTCAAGTACTGGGATTACAACCGTGCACCACTACACCTGGCTTATTTTTTGTCTTGAAACAGGGTCTCACTAAATTACTGAAAGTCTCTGTTGCTGAGGCTGTCCTTGAACCTGAGATCCTCCTGTCTCAGCCTCCTAAGTACTGGGATTATAGGCATGCCCAGTTTGAATTTTTTATTTTGAGACAAGCTCAAACAATCTTCCTGTCTTAGGGATTACAAGTGTGTGCCACATCTAGCTTCTGGCTTTTTCTTATTCTTGCACTCTCCC
Source organism: Graphiurus murinus (assembly GCA_004027655.1). NCBI lineage: Eukaryota > Metazoa > Chordata > Mammalia > Rodentia > Gliridae > Graphiurus > Graphiurus murinus. The sequence continues at coordinate 4,832 of PVLC010002749.1, forward strand.
CAGGTGTCTGCCTTCTCTCCTAGCTCCCCTTCTCACCTGTGCTAGCAACTTCCAGAACCACAACTCCAACAAACCCCCACTTCTATGCCATGCCCCTGTCCACTGAGCTCCCTGCTGGGGTCACTTGGATGGCCCATTGGTGCTAGGTTTCAGCCGGGGGACCCCTGGGGATTCTGGGCAGCCTTGTCTTCTTGAATTCCAGTTTTATCATCTGTAGGACAGCAGTGGTGGCTCCAGGAAGAATAGCCAGACTCTACTAACTTCTTTAAGGAGTTGGGCCAGATGCCCACATAGAAGAACTTAAAATTTGGGCAACCCAAATGCAGACGTAGCCGTGTCAGTGGGAGGGGCCGCAGATGCTGAGAGGTGTAGGAACGTCAGGGAGGTGGGGCCGAGCATGGCACTATCTGGACACAGAGGCAGAGAAGAAGCCAGGGAAGGGTGGTGGCTCAGGAGAGAGGACTTGGCCCACACGTAGACCTCAGGAAGGCTGGCTGGGCTGGCCCTGAGTGCGTGGTGGCAGGAGGACAGCTTATTAAGGGAGGCCTGGTTGCCTGGGCAAAAAACTGATTTTTCCCAGGAAATACAAAACAGGGTATTGACCTTAACCTGGGTCATGATTGTGGGCGAGGGTGGGGTTAGTAGAGGCACCCTCCAGTCTTCCCCTACTGGGCCACCCCATTCTATTCCTAGCCGGGCTCCAGAACCTGATGTAGCCATAGTATCATGCTTTACGCACGTTATTCCTGAGCCCGATAACTCCGTGAGGCAAGTTCCATTATCATTCCCATTTTGCAGATGCAGTAACAAGGTCCAGGGAGATTAAGTAACCAGCCCCGTCCACACAGCTGAAGGTGGCAGAGCTGAGACTTGTGTGCTCCGTCTGCCCTGAGCCCAAGTCCAGGTGCTAACTCACCCACATGCTGCACCTGCTGTTTCATTTGGCTGCTTTTCCTCGGTGGCGAGCTCTCCTCGGTTTGGACCCACATAGAGTTCCAAGTTGGGATTTTCCAGGGTGGAATCCCCAGTGCCAAGTGCTCCCTCCTCTGGCCTGTTGGCACTTGGAGGCTGCAGTTCATTTCCTCCTGGCCTCTACTCCCCATGTCTCTTCCAGGCCCCAGGTCAGGCAGGACAAAGTTGGCTTCTTCCGGGAATCTAATTGTGCCCCCGGGACTTGCATGACCCACTTCAGTATCTGGAGACTGTGAACTGTCAGGGTGTTGGCGATAATGGGCATCTATCTCTGTATGAAGAGTGGCTGGCGTGTCTCTGTCCCTGGGCCAGATGGCCAGCATCTGGGAGGAGAAGACACTCGCAGAAAGGGGGAGACCAGACTGCATCCTCCTTGGCTGACCCTTCTCTGGGTACCAGCTCCCGTCACACACAGAGAGTGGACCGGGCTCCCCAGGTTTCTCCTAATCCTTCCCAGCCCCCAGCTCGACCCACAGATAAGATACTTTATATTTGGGGACGCAGTTCTTTTCATCCATCCTTTGAAGAAGGAGAATTGCCATAGGAGTGAGCAGCCTCTTTCATGCCCTGCTTAGCCTCAATTTCCCTGCTGGTAAAGTGGGAATAATTATCTACCCCCAGAGGGCTGAGGATGAATCGAGATGCAGCGGTGGTGTCCAGTGGACGGCATTGTAGCCCCCAGCACCCCCCCCCCTGCCTCTGGGCCTACATGGGCCTTCATGACACTCCCCCTCCCCCTACAGTTAGACCCGACTTCCAGAGCACCTGAGAAGCTAGCTGGCACGGTGTGTCAGAGGGAGAGAGTCCTGGGCTGGGTATGCTGGGAGGTCAGGTCCAAGTTCACGGTGAGGCCTTGGTTGTCCCCTCTGCCAAGTGGCAGGAGTCACATAGGGTCCACCTCCAGGAAAGTGCGGGTTCCTCGTCTCCCTGGTGAGCTACCTGGGGGCAGGGATGAGTTTTATTCATCCTGTATCGCTAGTGCTTAGCGCAGGGCCTGGCGTAGGATTTGAAGTAAATGAAAGTGAGGATCAGATAAAAGAGCACGTGCTTAGCAGTTCCACACACCAGGGGTTACTTTCAAGGTCAGATAAAGCGGGCACTGATGAGGGAAGCAGTCTTCACGCCTTCCTCAGCCTATGACCCTGGAGGGTCTGCCTGCTTAGAGGCTGCCCACATCCTCCCCTCTGCTGGGGCACTCCGGGGCAGATGACCGCTCACCACCCAGGCCTGGGCATGAAGGTCTAACCTAAACAGGTGCACCTCCAGCTCTTCCTCCCTGAGGCTGGAAGCTTGATGGGGCTGAGGTGTCTAGAGCAAAGGGGTTAGCGCCTGATGAGACCCCCGCCTTCTCAGTCACCTGCTGCCAGGCCCAGCAGCCAGGCTGCTCTTCTGTGGCAGGGGCGGTGGGGCATGCTCCCTTGCAGCTGTGATGGCCCATGGGGAGCTGAGCCACTTGCACAAGTAACGTTAACATCGGGCTAAAGTAGCAATGCCAGAACTGGTGCAGCTTCTAGTAGAGGCACAGGGAGAGCTGGGGGGAGAGTTCTGGGCTGCAGCCTCCGGAGCTGCACGACCGAGCAGTGCCTGGCCCTCCTGGACAGAGCCTGGGCTGGTGGTCAGAATCCTTGGTGTGGCCAGCTCTCAGCATTCTGGGGACACGGTTTGGACCTTGGGCATATGGTCAGTGTGGACTCAGCCTAACCTTGCAGAGAGGAGAACCAAGGAAAGGATCCATGTTGTACCAGCGCATGACTCTTTTTTTTTTTGTACTGGGTGTTGAACCCAGGGGTATTCTTCCTCCAAGCTATACCTCCAGCCCTTTTTAATTTTATTTTTTGGTACCAGGGATTGAACCCAGAAGCATTCTACCACCAAGCTGTACCCCCTGCCATTTTTATTTTCTATTTTGTTTTTGTTTTGTTTAATTTTGTGGTACTAGGGGATTGAACCCTGGGGGATTCTACCTCCAAGCTACACCCTCAGCCCTATTTTATTTTTATTCTGAAACTGGGTCTCACTAGGTTGATGAGAGTCTCATTGCTTGCTGAGGCTGTCCTCGAACCTGAGATCTTCCTGTCTAAGCTTCCTAAGTACTGGGACTACAGGCATGCACTACCAAACCCGGATCTTTATTTTCTATCTTGAAACAAGGTCTTTTGCTAAGTTGCTGAGGGTCTCACTTAATTGCTGAAGCTGCCTTTGAACCTGTGATCCTCCTGTCTCAGCCTCCCAAGAACTGGGAGGGATTACAGGTGTGTGCTGCGCTCCTAGTTCACAGGAGCTTTCTGAAAACTTTGTAACATCCTGTGAGATGAGCACCTCGCCCTGTTCGTGGTTAGGAAGTGACACCTAGTGACAAGTGCTCAGCTCCGGGGCTGCGGGGCTGCTGTGTGTGTGGCTGTCCTGCAGCCTGTGTGCTCATCCCTGTCCCCCTGTGAGCTGCTCAGGTGCAGAGGTGCATCTCCTGGCTCTCAGAAGGTCAGGTGGCAAATGCTGGGGGCGGGCGGTCCTAAACAGAAGCAGAGGCGAGGCGCCTGGACTCCCGATACCCGTGCAGGTCCCAGACCCAGGCTACCTATGCAGACAGAGACCCCCTCCCACTTGAGGGAGGGGCTGGCAAGGAATGGCGGGTGCTGAGGGTGGGGACAGGTGGCCCTTGGCTCTTTCTGCCCCAGGCTCTGGTTCTGTCAGGCGGCCCACACTGTACTCCGTCTCCTTCATTCTCCACGCTCAGGGCTTTCAGCTGCCAGTGTGGCTTCTTGGACTACTGGTGTGGCCGGAGAGCCCAGGCCCCCTTCTTAGGGCTTGTGTTCCTGCACACCACTCTGACACACTTGTTTGCACATGTTCATAGTGCCCGTGCGTGTGTTCACAGCACACCTGGTGTTTGCACACATGGCATCCATGGGGCAAGAAACACAGCCTTCCCGATATGCCTTATGCCTTCCGTCGCCATATGCCTTCGCCGCTGCTGTGGTGCACGTCAGCCTGCCTGAGGGAGAGCAGCCCTCGCCGGTGCCGGACTGGCAGTCGCCGCTGCTTCTGTTGTTCTGCTCCGTTACTTGGCTAATGGAGCCTCCCCTGCCTCCAGCCACCCACTGGTTGCCCGTGTCCTCCTTTCCAGGGTCTGAGCATTGACTCGGACACACTGGCTCCCAGCGCCCATCTGTGTGCAGAGGTGGCCGCCAGGCACAGGGCTGTGGAGGTATGCTGGAGGCAGGTGGCACTTGGGGAAGGCGGCAGGGGTCGCCACGGGGTCTCAGAAGCCAGGCTGCCCAAGGAGGAGGGAGGAGAGAGGAGCTCTGGGCATCCCTGACTTTTCTCCTTCCACTTAACCTGTCACCCAGCTGCAGCTGCCTCCTTCCCCTCTCCCACACATGAACACACTCCCCCAACACCCCACTACACTCCACACACCACACTACGTGCTATGCACACCCCTACCCATCATGTATACACATCACACACAACACACAGGTACCTCACTATCACCCCCATCACACAGCACAAACACTGTGCGATACTTGACCCATCCCTACCCACTGCTTACTGTACTGTACACACACACACACACACACACACACACACACACACACACATACATCTGACACTTCCCAACTCCTCCCACCACTTGCAAACACATTAAAAGGCCTTTACTCTCCTCCCAAAGCTCTAACCCCAATCCCATAGAGGGGCAGTGCTCAGCGGAGCTCTCATGTTCAAAACCTGTAACATTTAGAACATGCATCAATTTTTCATGGTTTTTAGCTCAAAACAAAGATGTCCATTTGGCATGAGATAACGGGGTAGTTGGGAGGTACGGTGCATTTCATACATGGCAGAGCTGCAGACACGGTGACTGCAGTGACCCCTTGACTCTGTTGGTCAGTGGCTGCTAAGCCACCCAGAGTTCCTCTCCTCCTCTCCCCCAGCAGATGCTCCCTGAGCCCACACGGCCCGTAGAGAGCAGCTCCCTGCTTTGGATCATGACCAGGGCAGAGTCCCCATGGCCCACCCCACCCCACCCCATCCCTGTCAGACCACACACACACACCAAGGTGCCCCATGGCCCGCTTGACACTGGGGGCCCAACCAGTGTGTCCCCACCACGCTTCCCCTGATGCACACCAGGCAGCCCAGGGCCTGCTAGGCTCCAGGCTTCCATCTGTCCCCTCAGTCACCCATTTGGAGTCCCTCTTCCTGCCTGCTCCTGGCATCCTGAGGACCCACCAGTGGAAGGCCCTTTCCTCACCCAGGAGAGCTGCCTGTGGGCTAGGGAGGTGCTGGGGAGCAGGGGGCTCTGGGCAGGGGCCCAGGGTCCTGGGTAACAGCAGGCTGGAACCAGAGGCTGCCCGTGGGTCAGGAGCAGCTGGAGCCCTGTCTGCAGCTTGCTGGGGGCTGGCCCGAGGGCAGTGACTCAGCGGTCCTCCCCCTTGGGGATGGAGGGAGGGACAAGAGTATGCAGGGAGGGCTGAGCTGCAGGAGGAGCTGCCTCAAGCGCCTGGTCAAGAGGTTGTGGTCCTGGCTGGGTAGCAGAGAGGAGGGGGTGCCGGGGGCCCAGCCTCACTGGGCATCCCTGTGAGTCAGCCAGGGATGAATTGGAATGGGGTGGATTGAGGAGCGACAGAGGCAGGGAGTCACGGAGCTGAGGACTCCTAACGCATCACTGTCCTTCAGCCGTTTCATCCGTGTGACACGAGGTAAGTCCCATCTTTGCAATGAGCCCTTTGGGATGATTGTAAAGCTCCCTCTGCGCTCACGGGCCAAGGTTTGATCTGTCTGTGATTGAAGAATGTCCACTCCTGGGTCTGGGTTGAGAGAGAACTAATCTTCGGCAGGTGAGAGGAACTGCAGGTCGATGGGCCTGACCCTGGAGCTTCCTCTTGTCCTCACAGCCACTCTGAAGGTGGATGGAGCAGAGGCGGTCAGCCCTCGCTTACCGATGTGCAAGCCATCGGAGGCCCAGGGAGGCGAACTGGCCGGCCCAAGGTTACACGCACGCAGTGATTGATTGACTGGTAGCGGACGGTTCAAGATTGTGAGCCTCACACTTCAGGCCTCCTCTCAGGGGGCCAGGGACTTGCTGATCTCAGCCTAGATGCAGGAGAAGGAAAATGAGTGTCTCTGCAGCAGGAGAGGTTAAAGTGAGACACTAAGAAGGACTTTCCAATTCTTAGGAAGTGGAGTGGTAGCTTCCCCAGGGCCCCTACAGAAGCAACTCTGCTTTCTAATTGTGAGGAGTGACAACCCAGCTCCAAAGCAGGGGTAGGCATGAACTGACCCGGAAAGGCTCATCGGGCCTCGGTATGCAAGGACCTCACAGAAATGGGTAATTTACTTTCAAAATGAGCCAGAAAATTAATTCATTAAAACTTTATCCTCTGCCTCCTAGCACTAAATGTTGGGCTGGAACTTTGGTGCCCCCTTCCCCCCCAAAAAACCACCATAAATGTATCCGTAAGTATTGATCTTCTTTAGCCTGCTGGCTTCAGTGAGAGGCATCTTGCTGGTTAACCTATTTCCATCTCATTACTATGTCTTCTGCAAATACAACGCTGGGAAAGATTAAATAAGCCGTATCTAGTCACTTCTCCATTATCTGCCTTAATCGAGGTCAGGGCCGAGTGGGGTAATCCACGGAAGTGCAGAGTCCCCAAATCATATTTAATTGGTTTGGGGTGGCGGTTGGCGGTGAGTTGGCGTGTGTGCGGGCTTCTGATGAGGGTGTGAGCAGCCTTCCATTCTGAAGGGAATTGCCGGGAGGATGCTGGGCGCCCAGGTGCACCTGGAGGACAGCGCCAGGCTGGAGAAGCCAGGTGAGGGCAGGTCAGCCTCTGCTGCAAGGGGGAAGGTCCTGGTGACATTCTCCCTCCCAGCGTGGGGCAGCTGCGCCCTCCCTGGGTGAGCTGCACAAACCCCTTCCTTGTGCTCTTTTGCAAGCCTGGCTCCTGGGTCTTGAAGTACCAGGGCGTGGGGAGGAAGGACAGGCAGATATGGCCATGAGATTCAAAATCCCTAAGGGTACACTGTGTGAAGCGTTTGCCAGCTGTTCCTTGTCCCTCCTCAGAGGCAGTGACAACTAATGTCATCGGTCCTGCGAGACTTTTCCAGAGCTATCCCCCCCCTGCTTATGTGTAGGTGTGAAACTCCTGTGTGTGCCGACTCGTTGACTGACAGTCTTGGAGATCATTCCAGATCTGCACACAAAGGGTAGGAGCATTCTGCAATGCTCTCCCATGGGCAGAGCGAATCCCCTCAAAGCAGAAATCCTAGACCTGCTGTGAGTGGGAGGGGAGCGTGTGCAGGGTCACCTCGGTCCCTTCTGCCTGGAGTCTGACCATCTATCCCTCCCACCCCACAGGTTATTGCCAGTCAAGTCCCTGTGTCGTCTAGCTGCAAGGATCAGGGTTAAGGGAAGACCTGGCCTCCAGCCAGGTGTGGAGGGCTTGTTACAGGAGGCTAGAATGGGGGCAGGGGATACCTTGGCACGGCCCTTCTCTTACCCACCTACAGTCCTGCTTCCTGCCTTCCTCTTCCTTTGATTTGATCCTACCTGACAGAGGAAGAAAGAGGGTCAGATAAAGGGTGGGTCAACAGGCTGTCCCTTGTTCCCTAACACCCCACCATTCAGGCCGCACGTGACTGTCACTCTGCAGTGAGGGACAGTGGCAGGTAACCAGTGGTCAGGGACCCAGGTGTTCCAGGGTCTGCTCAGAAACCCAACCCACATCTGCTACCTCACCCTGGCCCTGCGCATCTCCCAGCCCTGGGGCCACTCGCAGAGCCCTGAGCACCTGGGACTGACCCTGTCTTAGGAGCCAAGGGGCTGTCCCTGAGAGATGGCCAGCAGCCAGAGGGCCAGGGGAAGAGGGGCTTCTTCCTATAATCTCCTCTCTGCTGAGTTCTTACTCCAGGTGCACGCCTGCCCCTTTGACCTAATATCTACTCTCCAGAGCCCCTGTTCTGGAGCCTCCTCCAGCTGCACCCCTGGGGGGAAAATAAAAGTGTTAGGAAGACAGGAGACTTGGACTCAGGCAAATTTGGGTTCAAGTCTTCCGGCTGACCAGCAGGTCACCTGCCTGTCTGGGGGAAATTTGCCTCATCTCTGAAAGGATGCTGATAACTGGAGCTGTGGTTATTAAGCCCGTGGTTGCCTGCGGTTTCCTCAAGCCGCCCTGGCTCCACCTTGAGGCACATAGGTGGAGGGCATCGCCTTTCAAGCTCCGTGCACAACTGCTCTAGGACTTCTCCGTCCTCCAGTGTCTCTTTCCAGATTACTTAGAACCTTGTTCTCAAAGTGCGGCCACTAACCACTGCATCAGAGGAGGGCAGACCACCGGGCACATCGCAATCCTCTGAGTTAGGTGTTGGGCTTGCACGCATGGGTCTAGCACTCTGACAAGACCCTGCAGGCTGGACGTGCGCCAAGCCAGAGCCACCCTTCCTCAGCCCCTCCCCCGATCATCTGCTCCCTCTTCAGACCTTGGCCCTGGAGCCTACTTGCCAGGAGCAGTTGTCTATGGCCAGCCTCCCTCTGGGCTGCAGCCTTCCATGCCTAATGGCGCCATTTCACACTTTCCTGCTTGGGTGATTCTGTCCAGAGAGAGGAGTTCACTCTGTCGTGGGAGCCCCTGGAGCCCTGGACCATTTATCATCCTCAACTCTTCTAAGCTGCCCACCTTCCCCAGGACTGCGCTGTCAGCCACGGGAGTCCAGCTAGAGATCCGTGAGGATGGGGCTGTTCCCCCTCCCTGCTCCGCCATGGGATCCCACATCCCTGGAGAGGGAGGAGACAGCCATGCTGGAGGGGAAGGGTGCTGGACCAGGGGTCCTGAGGCGCTGATTCTGCCTCCATGCCGATTCCAAGTGCCCCTGTGACCTTGGATGCCCTTGTTTTACCTCTCGGGCCTCCTTTTCACAGGAGTCTCGAGACCACATGCTAAGTCTCAGCATCTTTTTCCTTTAGCTTCTAGAGGGATCTGTGGTGATGAAAAACACCTACCCCTTATGTTTATCCAAAGAGAGAAGATGAAAGTTTGTTTTGGGGGGAGGGGCCTATTTTATTATTTGTGTGTATGTGGAGGTACGGGGGATTCTATTTCTGAGCTACACCCCCCCCAGCCCTTTTTATTTTTATTTTGAAGGAGGGTCTTGCTAAATTACCAGGTGCTGGCCTCGGATCTGTGATCTTCCTGTCTCAGTCTCCCAAGTACTGGGATTACAGGCGAGTGCCTTTTGTTTTGTTTTTTATAAGTGCTTAACATTCATGCTAGGAGGAATCTGGGAGGATAGGGAGTGTGTGCATCATAGATGTAAGATCTCCACCCATTTCTTGTCATATATGAATTGAGGACCTATGGCATGCTAGTCAAAAGTCCCTGCATTTATGAATCTAAATTCTAGTGAAAAGAGACAGAATAAAATACATGTGTTCATTGGGATTAAATGCTGTGGAGCTAAGTGAATCGGGAGATGAGATAGGGGCTGCCTGTGGTTGGTGGTAGGTTGCATGTTTGTTATTTATTTGTTTGTTTATTTATTATGGGACTGGAGATTGAACCCAGAGGAATTCTACCTCTGAGCTACACTCCTAGACCTATTTTATTCTTTATTTTGAAACAGGGTCTCACTAAGTTGCTAAGGGTCTCACTAAGTTGCTGAGGCTGGCCTCGAACCTGTGATCTTCCTGTCTCAGCCTCCCAAGTACTGGGATCACAGGCGTGTGCCACCATGCCTGGCTAGGTTGCAAGTTTAAATACGATCATCACAGACACCCTCACTGTTGAAGCATGGAAGCCTGTGGGGAAGGGTGTTTTAGGCAGTAGGAACAGCAGCTGCGAGGCCCTGAGTGGAGAGGGAACCTGGTGAACTGCAGGGAGGCTGGCTGGCGTGGCTGGCTGAAGGGCAGAGGAGCGCTGTAGGAGAGGGGAGCAAGGGCAACAGCCAGACGCACAGGGCCCTGGAGCCTGTCATGAGGGCTTACGCCTGACTCTGTGAGAAAGAAAAAGCCCATGTGGGGTGTTATGTTTAAGTAACAGTGCCTAGTACTTGGGAGGCTGACACAGGAGGATCGCAGGTTCGAGGACAGCCTCAGCAAGTAGTGAGACTCTTGTCAGCCTAGCGAGACCCTGTTTCCAAATAAGAAATAAAATTAGGCTGGGGGTATAGCTTGAAGGTAGAATGTCTCTGGGTTCAATCCCTAGTACCTCCCTCCAAAAAAAAAAAAAAAAAATAATGGGGCCATTCAGCCCGCTGGGTTGAGAACAGACTGGGAGGGCAAGAGGGACAGCAGGAGACTGGCCAGGGGGCTCACACCCTCCCTGTCCTAACAGGAGCCCTACTTCTGAAGGGAGGACTCAGAAGGCCCCAGCAGCACGTGGGGTGGGGAGAGCTGTTTTCTCCCCTGTCTGACTCCACCACAGTGGCAGACGAGGTGGCAGGGGTTGCTGGGTCACATCAGAGGGCGAGTCTGCCAAGGGAGTGTAGACTCTCAGCTATGGGAGCGTCCCTCGGGGAACTGGAGATGCAGCTGAGGGCAGCCTTGGTGGGATGACAGCTGGACTCTCTGCTCTGGTGGATGCTGGTGCAGGAGGAACACGAGGTCCCCATGCAGCCTCTCACCTAATCCCAGCCTCACCTGGGAACTGGGGCTGCATTTGCGATCTAAGAAGTCTGATGTTCAGGGCTGGGATGCAGCTCTGTGGTAGAATGCTTGCCTAGCATGTGCGAGGCCCTGGGCTTGATTCCCAGCACTGTAAAACAAAACAAAAAGAAACCACCCAAGTTCAAATGGTGCATAAGGGACGTTATTTCTTTTTTGATATACTTTTGTTTTGTGCGTATGTACTATACTGGGTATTGAACCCAGGGGCATTCTACTTCTGAGTCACATCCCCAGCCCTTTTTATTTCGAAACAGGGTCTCACTAAGTTGCTGAACATCTCATTAAGTAGCTCATTCTGGCCTCGAACCTGCAATCCTGTCTCAGCCTCCCAAGTTCTGGGATTACAAGCATGTGCCACCACGCCTGGCATAAGGGGACATTTGACTCCATGGCTTGAGCCTGGTGAAGGAGAGGTTGAGAACCACATGCCCCAGACCTTGGTTCTCTCCGAGTCTGTCCCTGGGTGCGCACTGCTGGGCTTAGCCTGATGAATTACTAGTGTAGTGAAGTCCTATCATAATTTGGGAAATGAATCTTGGATTCAGAGTCAGTTTCAAGTGCACTGGGTGACACTGGGAGGGCCAGGCCCACTGTGAGTTACACGATGTGACCAGTGATCCAAGATCCTGCTCATTCATTCATTCATTCATTCATTCATTCATTCATTCTTGTATCACATGCTCACTTGGTGCCTGCCCTGAGCCACACAGTCTGTTATCTGCTAGGGCAGTTGGTCAGGGTTTTTCTCTAAGCAATCACTTAGTATGTGGCTTCAGGCAGTCTTGTAGGCTGTATGGTCCTCTATTATGATTCAACTCTGCTGTTACAGGGCAAAAGCAGCCATTGCAAATGTGTAAAAAAGTGAGCGACAATTTGTTCCAATAATACCCTATTTTCTTCCTTCCTGCCTTCCTTTCTTTCTGGGGTACTGGTGATAGAACCCAGGGGCCTTCTACTTCTGGGCTACACTCCCAGACCCATTTTATTTTTTTTACTTTGAAACAGGGTCTCACTTACTTGCTGAGAGCCTCACTAAATTGCTGAGGCTGCCTTTGAACCTGCGGTCCTCCTGTTTCAGCCTCCCAAGTACTTAGATTACAAATGTGTACCACCATGCCCGGTTTATCCTATCTTCAAAAACTAGAACCAGGTTTGGTGGCACATGCCACCACAGATATTTGAGGCTAACCTTAGCAGTTTAGTGAGACCCTCAGCAACTTAGACCCTGTTTCAAAATAAAAAATTAAATAGGACTGGGAGCATAGGTCAGAGGTAGAATGCTCCTGGTTTCAATCCCTAGTACAATACAGTTCACACACACACACACACACACACACACACACACGTAGGCTGGATTTATCTCTTGGCTCTAGCATATCAATCCCTACATTAGAGCCACAGTGACAACCCAAACAAATGAGGTCTCTGCTTAAATTGTCACCAACAGCATGAGCACCGTGAGGTAAAACACGGAGCTGTGAGGCGGGAGGCTGGGCCTCAACCTGGCTGGCGTGGTGTGCTCAGGCTTCCTAGAGGAGGTGCTGTTTGAACTGAGACAGATGTGCAGACATTAATGCAATCAAATGAAGTTAGGCACAGCATGTGCAAAGGCCCTGGGGTGGTGGGGGTAACATGGTGCGTTAGTAGAAATGAAAGTTCTGTGTGGTTGGTGTCAGAGATCCTGGGAGGCAAAGATGAGACGATGCTGGATGTAGAAAGTAACACCCTTTGTAGGCCACATGAAGGATTTTAGCCTGTCTCCCTGGGATGGCTTGTAACAGCAGGGACATGATCAGGTTTGTATTTTATGAGGAACACTTAAGTGGCAAAGGCCAAATTGATTGGAGGTGATCAAGACTAGATACGGCAGACCAAGTGGCTCTGTCAAGGGGCCGGTGGGGTCTCGGGCTGGGAACTCTGGCTGTCAGGAGAGTGGGGCTGGAGCTGAAGCTAGGGCAGCTGGAGATCACGGGGGGAGACTCCAGAGCAGAAGAGGCGAACCTCGAGCCACCTGGAGCTGTACTCAGAATTGGGATGAAAATCAGCGAATGGCATTGATTGCAGAGGCAGTAGCAATGTCAGGCTGTGAATATGGCCAAGAGGTCCAAGAGGTCAGGTCAAGTCGACAAAATGAAAAAGTCCCCTGGGTTTAGTGACCTTGAGGTTACCTGTGACTCGGCAAAGAGTCACTTTAGCGGAGTGATGGGGAAGGTTGTCCTTTCTTCCCAAAGTGTGGTCAGGAAGGCTGAGGTAGCTAGAGGAAGACTTAGGGTTAGGGAAGCTTGTGTTGCTTGCTTGCTTGCTTGCTTGCTTGGTGAGATTTTGAACTGGAGGGATCCTGCGAGTGTAAATAGGGAATTTAAGCATAGGCAGGAAGACGGGTTGAAGGACATCCTGAGTGGTCAGAGGGGACTGCACAGGTACAGTGACTGGCATAAAGTAGGAAGGAAAGTCTTCCAGTGTGACAGGAGTCAGGACGGGGTGACCACACACATATCAGTCTGTAGTTTGGCCAGCACACGGGATATTTTGTATTTTGAGAGTTTCCTCCAATGCCTTTTTTTTTGGTACTGAGGATTGAACCCAGCGGCATTTGACCTCCAAACTACATCCCCAGCACAATTTTATTTCTTTATTTGGAAACAGGGTCTCACCCGGTTTCTGAGAGCCTCACTATGTTGCCGAGAGCTGGTTTTGAACCTGTGATCCTCCTGTCTCAGCCTCCAAGTACTGGGATTACAAGCATGCGCCACCACGCCAGGTTCTTTTTCCTTGTGATAGCAGGAAAGAGGAAGAGAATGGGGAGCAAGGGAGCCACGGGTGTGCAGCGGTGGGAGGGGCAGGCAGCTTAGGGCCGGGGAGGTCCACCCTGTGGACAAGGGTACTGTGGGGCACTGCTGGAGTTCATTGGTGTTGCTGCTCTCCTGCTGTCTGGGCTAGTGCCCCGGGTGCTCAGTGATCCAGTGAGGGCCGTGTGGAACATTCCTCCAGGACTGGCGTTTTGCCAGGCGAGTGTCACTGAAAGAGAAGGCAAGGGAGTGTAGGCAAGGGAATTGGGGGACTAGAGGCATAAGGAGCCATGGTGGGAAATGACTGGAGGGGCTCATGGTGGCCAGGGAGGTCAAAGAGATTTCTATGGAGGAGCATTCTGTGCTGAACCTGAAGGAGAGCAGGTGAGAGGCTGAACCAGGGGTCTGTTGGGTGGGTTTGCGACTGGCTGTGAGAGGTGTGTTCTGCCTTCAGGTCTTGGCAGGAACTGACTGAGCTCAGTGGGGGCAGGAAGTGTGTTTGAGAGCCAGTGGGGACCCAGCAGGGATCTTAGCCTCCACTCCATGAGAAGCCAAGGGATGGTTCCCATGAAGCAATGCGACTGCAGTGGAGATTGGATTGAGCATAGGAAGCAGAAGCTCCCAGGTAGGAGGCTGTTGTACTCCAGGTGGAGGGCTGGGAAGTGGCTGAATTTGGAAACCATTATGAGTAGAGTTGACAAGTTTGCGGATGGCCTGGATGTCGGGGTGATCATAAATGGATGGGAAGGAAGACCCCTAGGCTTCCAGTCTGAGCCTGGTTGCATTTAGTAGATGTACAACTGCGCAGATGCGCCCTGGATCTACCCCATCCACCTCTGAGGCCTGCTGCCCCACACCTGGCTTTTATCAAGAGCCACCTTTGCAAACATCTCCATGACTCTGATACTCTCTGGGCAGCTACAACCTTTTTTGTTGGAGAAGAACTTTTGAAGGGTGTTCCAGGCTTTGGGCCCTGAAAAAACCACCAATCCACCACTGCTGCTTCGCTAATGCAAAACAGTTCCCTCTTGGCAGCTGTCAGTCATTCCCCTGGTGGAGTCCCCAGGCTCGCGTCTCATCTTTCCTAAGCCCAGGAATGACAAGCCGTTCATTGTTGGCTGTCTTCAACTCTTTTCTTCCCCCTCCCTCAGGAATCATCCTTCATTCTAATCTTCTTTACTTACTACAGCCAAAGTGAGATTTTTTTTTCCAGTACTGGGGATTGAACCGAGGGGCATTCTACCTCTGAGCTACACCCCCTAGCCCTATTTTTTAGTTTTTTTTTAAATTTTGAAACAGGGTCTCACTAAGTTGCAGATGGCCTCACTAAGTTGCTGAGGCTGGCTGTGAACCTGTAAACCTGTGATTCTCCTGTCTCAGCCTCCCAAGTACTGGAATTACAAGTGTGTGCCACCACGCCCGGCATCAAAGTGAGAATTTCAAAACAAATTTGAACATATAAACCCACCCCACCCTACCCTTCAAGCCTGCCAGCGCCTACCCACTGCTCTTGGGGAAGGATGAAACTCCTTGGTGCAGCCCACAAAGTTACACCCTGCCAGTCTCATCCCTATCCATGCTTGCACCACTCCGGCTTTCCTGGCCTTCTTTCAGGTTTGTGCTCACCACCTTCTTCTCACCACAGGACCTTTGCATGTGCTCACTTCTCTGCCGAGGCTGCTCTTTCCCTGCCTCTTTCCATTATTCCTTTAGGTCCCAGTCCAATCATCACTCCCCAAGGAAAGCCTGTTTGCTCTCCTAGATTAGGTCACATATAGCTCTAAACTCTCACACCACCAGGCATCTCTCCTTGATAGCAGTTCTCATCATAATTTCAGACTCATTCATGTGCAGTTACTTAATATCTACTCTATGGTAAGTTTCACAAAGGAAGCATGATATGAACTCAGTAAAGAATGAATAAAAGAGCTGGGTGTGATGGCACATGCCTGTGTTTCCAGTACTTGAAGGACTGAGACAGAGGATCACAGGTTTAAGGCCAGCCCTCAGCAACTTAGCAAGACCCTTTTTCAAAATAAGAAATAAAAAGGGCTGGAAGTAAGCCGGGCGTGGTGGCGCACACTTGTAATCCCAGCATTTGGGAGGCTGAGACCAGAGGATCTGGGTTCGGGGCCAGCCTTAGCTACCTAATGAGGCACTCTGCAACTTAGTGAGACCCTGTTTCAAAATAAAGAATAAAAAATAGGGCTGGGGGTGTAGCTCAGTGGTAGAATGCCTCTGGGTTCAATCCCCAGTACCGCCAAAAAAAATTTATTTTCTGCAATTTTACTAGAGGAAATCAGGTTATGGAAAGTGATTTGTTTGGAGTCATCACAAGAAATGTGTGTTCCAGGTTCTAGGGATTCCTGTTCAGTTTCTCCCCTCCCCGACTCATGCTGCCTCTGCCCACTGCAGGGGGCAGGCAGAGGGTGGAGGGCTGCGGGGCCCAGGGGCGGTGAGTACGTTTGAGGGGTGGTGGGAGCTGTGCACAAGAAAAGGATGGACAGGTCAAGGGTGAGATTAGAATGTAGACTCCAGAACAAATGGTCATGTGGTCAATGGTCTGATAACTGGCATCTACAAAATCCTACAGATAGTATTATACTTCATGGAGAAAGACTGAACATTCTCTTCCTAATGTCAGGAGCAAGACAGGAGTTCCTACCCTCATCACTTCTATTCAACATAGGTACTAGCTAGCATAGTTAAGGAAGAAAAAGAAAAGTCATCCAGATTGTAAAGGAAGATGTAAAACTATGTCGATTTGCATGATTCTGTAAATAGAAAATCCTAAGGAATATACATACAAATACACAAACATAATCTACTACAACATTTTCAGGCTCAGGGTGTAACTCAGTGATAGAGCACTTGCCTGGCATGTATGAAGCCCTGGGTTTGATCTGTAGCCCACACACATACACACACAAATGAATAAAACAAAAATTTAAAAATGGGGAAAAAACAACAGTTCTATTTATACTAGCATCAAAAGAATAAAATGCCTACAAATAAATAAAACAAAAAATGAACAAGATTTGTATGTTGAACTATAAAACAATGTTGAAAGAAATTAAAGAGCTAAATAAATGGAAAGACATTGTAAAACTTAATATTGTTAAGATGGTAATAATCCCTACATTGATCCTCAGATTCAACACAATCCTTTTCAAAATCCCAGCTGATCTTACATAAATAAACAAGTAGATCCTAAGTTCTAATGGAAATGCAAGGGGTCTAAAATAGCCAAATTATTGTGTGTGTGGGGGGGGGTTGGTACTGGGGATTGAACCTAGGAACATTCTACCTCTAAGATATATACTCAGGTCTATTTTATTTGGAAACAGGGTCTCACTAAGTTGCTGAGAGTCTTGCTAAGTTGTTGAGGCTGGTTTCAAATCTGTGATTCTGCTGTCTCATCCTCCCAAGTACTGGGATTACAGGCATGCACTACTATGCCCAGTTAAAACAATTTTGTTAAAAGAATAAAGTGGAAAGATTTACACTGCCTGATTTCAAAAACAGTGGTTAAGGTCGTGTGGTACTTGGCATAAGGATAGACACATAGCTCAATGCAACAGAATTAAACGTCCAAGAAATAAACTCTCATGTTTATGGCCAACTTATATTTTATAAGGGTACTAGGATAATTCAGTGGGAAGATATTCTTTTCAATAACTGGTATTGCATCAAATTGATATCCACCTAATGAATTTGGACCCCTTCCTTAACAGCGTACACAAAAAATAACTCAGTCAATTGTAGATCTTAATGTAAGACTATATAAATCTCCTTTCAGAAGACATAGAAGTGAACCTTGGTGACCTTGGGTTATGGGATTGTTTCTTAGGTCCAAAGCCAAAAACTTAAGCAACAAAGGAAATAAATTGGATAGCATCAAAATTAAAAACTTCTATGTTTAAAAGGACACTATAAAGGAGGGAAAGATAGCTCTAGAATTGAAGACTTCCAAGTCTTGTGTCTGATAACCCTCTTTGTCCCTTGTGGGATGGGTACCCAACTGGCTTTCAAAGCAGTGTGTGTAGGGAATGGAAATCTGTTAAATTGTAACAGCCCCCCACCATCTGACAAGGAATTGGTATCCAGAATAGGTAAGGAACTCTTACAACTCAATAACAAACAGGTAAATATTCAAAGATTTGGCAAAGGGTTGGCAAAGAGAATAGGCATTTCTCCAAAGAAAACAATCAAGTAGCTAATAAATGATCAGTCATTAGAGAAACGCCGATCAAAACCACAATGAAATACCGCTTCATCCCTCACTAAGGCTGTAAACAAAAGACATAACAAGTATTGTTCTGGCTGCAGAGAACTTGGAGCCCTTGTACGTTGCTGGTAGGAACACAAATTCATTGCAGCCACCTTGGGAAATAATTTGGCAGTCTCTTAAAATGCCAAACATAGGTACCATATCACCCAGCAATTTAACTCCTAGGTGTGTGTCCAAGAGAAATCAAATAACGCTCACAGTAAAATGTACATGCAGATATTCATAGCAGTATTGTTCATAATAGACCCAAATGGAAATAACCCAATGCCCATAAATTGATGAGTGGATAAATAAAAATATTTCATATTTATACAATAGAATTATATGACAGTAAAAGCACGAAAGAACTGATATATACAACTCAGACGAACCTTGAAAATGAAAGAAATTAGTCACCAAGATTGGATATTTATGAATCCATTTCTAGGAAATGTTTAGAATAGGCAAACCTATGATTGCTAAGGGCAGGGAGGAAGGTGGGAATGGGAGGTGACTGATAATAGGTACAGGGTTACTTTTGGGATGGTGAAAATGTTATAAAATTTGATTGTGGTAGTAGTTGCAGAATCCTGTGAATATGCTAAAACCCACTGAACACGTCGAATGAGTAAATTATATGGTTGGTGAATTATATCGAATACAACTGTTTTTCAAAAGCCAGTGGTCCTGGGCAGTGTGGAGGGCAGGGCTGTGCTCATCTTGCTCTGGTGGTCGACTGTCTGCTGTCCTAGTAAAGCAGGAGGGGACCATCAGCCCTGGAGCAGGTACAAGGGCCTTCATTCTTCATCCCAAGGCAAGTCAAGGGGATAAAGGCTGTTTTAACCTGGCTCACAGGAAGAGTTTAATAAGTATTTGGTGAACTGGGCATGGTGGCACATGCCTGTAATCCCAGCACTTGAGAGGCTGAGACAGGAGGATTGTGGGTTTGAGGCCAGCTTCAGCAATTTAGAGAGGCCCTCAGCAACTTAGCAAAACTCTGTTTCATAATAAAAAATAAAATAGGGCTGAGGGCGTAGCTCAGAGGTAGAATGCCCCAGCACCCCCCCCCCAAAAAAAAGGTGCTTGGTGAATGAGCATGCGTGCTTCCACATCTGTGTCCGTGGGTATATCTGTACTTAAGACTGGAATGGTCTCTGTCAGGGTGGGACTCAGGTCTTAGAGGAAGGACAACTTCAGAGTCCCTAAAACTATCTCTTGGAAGAACCCTGAGTTGCAGCAGAGAATTCACTTAAAGAGAGAATCCTCAGATTTTTCTGTTAAAATTCTTGTGCTGCATGCATCCTGCTCTGCAATATTTCCATGATTGTTTTAAGGGTTGGTTTCTTTGTTTTGGTGGTGGTACTGGGAATTGAACCCAGGAGTATTTTTAGTTTTAATTTTTAAATAAGATCTCACTAGGTTGATGAGGGTCTCACTGCTTGCTGAGGCTATCCTCAACCTCTGATCCTCCTGTCTCAGCCTCCCATGCTCAGCTTGTTTTAAGTTTTAAAAGTACTATTCATTGTCATTAAGTAAAACTGGTGCTTGAGGGAGATGTGCTGTGTGTCTCTGACCTGGAGTGTTTCTGGGTGTACACTGCTGGGTCCCCCAGGGTACTGCAGCCACCGGACGCCTCCTGGGCACTCACCACGTGCATGATGTGGAGAGGAGAGTGATGCCAGCACAGATCCTGCTCTCAGGGACTTTAGTCCAGAGGGGACATGCACCCCCACTTTTAGAAGCAAAAAATAGTGTGGGGGAGAGCACAGGATTGGGGGATGGGTCACAGTTAGGGAACTCATAAAAATAGCCTTAAATGAAGACCAATGTTTAAGCTCTTTGTAGTTACATATATGTGTGTTTGTGTGTTAGTGTGTGTGTGTGTCTATATTTTTTTCCTTGCAGTATTGGGAATGGAACTCAGGCAAGTGCCCTACCATTGAGCTATATCCCCAGCCACAGATAGTAGAGTAAACAAATTACGATACTACCATACAGTGGGATATTATTTAGCTATTTAATGATAAAGGAAAAACAATGATAAAGAAAAGGCTTATGACAAAATTTTGGGTTAAAAAAAAAAAAACAAAAAGAAAAAGGCAGAATACACCAAATTGTATATAGTATGGTCTCAACATGTAAAATATAGCCAGAAAAAATACTGGGATTGAAGTGTGCAAAATGCTAACCTAGGTTCTCGGGATGGTAAAATTATGGGTTCTCTTTCTCCCTCTCCCCTCTCCCTTCCTGCTTCCCTCCTCAAATCTTCTGCAATAATTTTGGGTTACTTTTATTTTAATTAATTTATTTGTCGCTGCTGGAGATTGAACCCAGGGGCATCCTACCTCTAAGCTACACTCCAGCCCTATTTTACTTTTTATTTTGAAACAGGATCTTGCTAAATTGCTGAAACTGGTCTCGAACCTTCAATCTTCCTATCTCAGCCTCCCAAGTACCGGGATTACAGATGTGTGCCACCACACGCAGCTTGGGTTACGTTTATTATTAGTGGATAAAGGAAGGCTACCGACGGGATGTGGGGAGCAAGCAGGGCTAGAGATAGAAATCTGAGCACTATCTCCCAAGAGGTGTGTTGCAAGGTGACCCACAGAGACACACCAGTCGCTTTATTGCTGGCAGCCGGTACTGCACCTAGGCAAGAAACCCAAGAGCTGCCTCCAGTGGCCGCTTTGGGTTACTTTTATACAGACAAACTACAAGCTTATGGTGAGGAGTTCACTTTTCCATAGTATGGGTAAAAAGTTTATATTTTTATGGTGTGAGTTTTAGCATATGTGACCAAACATACCTTCTGCAGGTGCACAAACAAAGTGTAGTTCAAAGTTAACTACAAACAAGAGTTAAAAGTTTGCAATAAACAAAGTGGGGAGGATAATAATCAAAAGTCAACAGTTAGCTCGGAGTGTTGAGCCATATCACTTAGGCAGGCTGCTTTAAACTGTGAGAAGATTTGACTCTAAGAAACTTTATGTCAGCCTCCTGGGGCCTTGCTTGAGTTCCAATGGGTGGAAACAAACGCTGAGCAAGTGCGTGTGCGGGGCTCCTTCAAGGAAAGAGAAGCGGGCTGAGGAGAGGGACAGAGAGGGTGAGAGTGTGATGGTGACAGGTGGAGGATCTAGGCAGAGCAAGGAGGTGGAAATCAGGGAGGAGCTGAAGGAGACCCCAAGGACATCCTCGTCCCTTCCTAGAGGTCCCTGAGGTCAGACCTGAGTAATTATGCGAAAGAGATCTAGTCTGTCTTCCGAGAGGTGGCTAATTTAGGGAATGGCCTAACCTCTCTGGACCTCATCGTGCATGTAAAGTATTTTGCACAGCCCCAGAACATATATGTACTGATGTAATGGTGACTCTTCTTGTTTTTCCAGAGTTGTTAACATTACACAAAACACCTTAGAACTATAAAGGGATTATTACCGGTGGTATTTAGCTTTTGAAACACCTTCTTCTGGTCCTTGGACAGAGATTTCTGTGTTTGGGCCTCTGGGGGTTCACCCTGCCCTCTTCCCCTCCTATCCCCAGCTGTCCCCTCTGCCACCATGAGGAACATCTTCAAGAGGAACCAGGAGCCCATTACGGTTCCTGCCACCACCACCGCCACGATGCCCGTGAGACCCGCAGACAACTCCACAGAGAGTGGTGGCGCTGGGGAGAGCCCGGAGGACATGTTTGCCAAGCTGAAGGAGAAGTTCTTCAATGAGATCAACAAGATCCCCTGTGAGTGGACCTGGGGCTGAGAGGGTGTGGCCAGGCGAGGTGGGGGAGGGCCTGTGGGCGGGGCAGGGCCGAGGAAAGGGATGGGACTGGCTGGGCTCTTTCCTAATGTTTGGGTCTCAGCCTGGGTTCTTTGGGGGACCCCTTTAGGAATAGGAGCTATGGTCTGGAACTAATGAAGTAACCAATGGGATTTATGTTTGTGTGCCTCAACTCCAGGGGGAAAAAGTTCCTACAACTTAAAAAACTGTCTGAAGACAAAACCAAAAGATGAAAAATTATGAAATAGAAATCATTATGCCAGCTTCCAGTAACATTTTGAAATGTTATTTGAATTTCTATTTCATAATTTTAATGACTGTATTTTAGAATATGGGAAATTAAATGCCCCTGCTGCTTTCTGAATTCCTGGCAAAGGCTGTGTGGGTGGAGACACCAGAGGCCCAGGTTGTGGGGAGCAGCCACACTGGCAGATGCTTTGCTGAGCTTCAGAACCATGGAGGGCAGCCTGGGGCTACCCCAAAACACCTAGCCTTCCAGGTGGACTGAACCTTATGGCCTTCTCTGAGCCCTCTAAGACTAGGCACCAGGGGCCAGGGCTGAGGGTCTCTTCTTACACCTGAGTGTGATAAGGACCTTCCCATCTTCTCCAAAAATTAAACTAGTCAAAATTCTATTAATAGAGTCAAACTAACTGGGTGTGGTGGTGCATGCCTGTAATCCCAGTACTTTGGAGGCTGAGACAGGAGGATTGCAGGTTTGAGGGCAGCCTCAGCAAGTAATGAGACTCATCATCTTAGTGATTACAAGTGTGCTGGGATTACAGGTGTGCGCCACCACACCCGGCAAGACCTAACTTTTAATGCTGGGTGTGGTGGCACACGCTTGTAATCCCAGTACTTGGGAGGCTGAGACAGGAAGATCCCGGTTAGTGGCCAGCTTTAGCTATTTAGTGAGGCTCTCTGCAACTTAGTGAGACACTGTTCCAAAATAAAGAATAAAAAACAGGACTAGGGGTGTAGCTCAGAGGTTTCATCCCCAGTGCCGCAAAACAAAACAAAAAAACCAAACCTAACTTTTGTCTCTCAGCCAAGAGATTGAACAAACAACAAAGTATTAATAAAAAGACACACAAAGTGTTTGCAACTTAGATGCAGATCACTCATGGATATGTGCTTAAAAAAATGTAGAGGATGGGCATTGGGGGGCCATAGCCCTGACCCATTTTTGCCAGCATTATGGGGTCAGGCCTGGGTGCACAGCATGCTGACCTGGAGCCTCTTCTCTGTGCACAGTACCCCCCTGGGCCCTGATCGCCATCGCCGTGGTCGCTGGCCTCCTGCTCCTTACCTGCTGCTTCTGCATCTGCAAGAAGTGCTGCTGCAAGAAGAAGAAGAACAAGAAGGAGAAGGGCAAAGGCATGAAGAATGCGATGAACATGAAGGACATGAAAGGGGGACAGGTAGGGCACGGTGTTAGGGCTCTCTGTTAGGGATCTGGTCTTCCTGATGCCAAAAGGTGGCTTTTAGGCTTTTACAGACAAACTGGCTCCCTCCTTCAAACAGGCTGCTTCCAAGGCGGGTGTAATCCTAGTACCTGGAAGGCTGAGACAGGAGGATCACAGGTTTGTGGCCAGCCTTAGCAACTTAGCAAGGCCCTCTGCCATGTAGTGAGACCCTGTTTCAAAATAAAATAGGGCTGAGATAGCTGGGCGTGGTGGCTCACGCTTGTAATCCCAGCATTTGGGAGGCTGAGACTGGAGGATCCGGGTTCCCGGCCAGCCTCAGCTACCTAGTGAGGCAATCCGCAACTTAGTGAGACTCGGTTTCAAAATAAAGAATAAAAAATAGGGCTGGGGGCATAGCTCGAAGGTAGAATGCCCCTGAGTTCAATCCCCAGTACCACAAAAAAAAAAAAAAAAAAAAAAAATAGGGCTGAAATAGAATGCTTCTGGGTTCAATCCCCAGTAACACACACACACACACACCAAAACAAAACAATAGACAGGCTGCTTCCTCCTTCAAACTCTCCTAGGGCCCGATTGGCTCCATCTCTAGGGTGACATCAACTAGTGGGAAAGGGGACTTGTTTATGTGTCATCGTGAACTCATCCTTGAACTAGGACAGGGCCATGTGGAATCCATCACTTATCATCATAATTTAACCCTGTCTTTTGGTGTTGGTCAGCACTGAAAGGTCCCTTCATCTTACAAAGTCAAGTTTACAGAGGCCCCTGTGTGCTTCCAGTTCTCCAAGTTTGTTTTGGGAGTGACTGGGAGAAATCTCTTGCTTAAGGAATCACTGTGGTGGATGGAAGGAAGGGGCTGATCTCCAGAAGTGGCCAAGGAGTCATGATGGCTTTTGAGTATGTGCATGTAAGCATGTGGACACACATGAATGTATGTACATGCACACACGTGCGTGTACATGGGCCCAAAAGGAGTCTGCAGTGTGTGTGTGCGTGTGTGTGTGTGTGTGTGTGTGTTTCTCCAAGGATTACCCATGCCTAAAGGGCGTGATGGCACACACCTGTAATCCCAGTACTTGGGAGACTGAGGCAGGAAGATCACAGGCTTGAGGTCAGACTCAGCCACTTACTGAGACACTGTTTCAAAATAAAAAATAAAAATGGGTTGGGGGTAAAGCTAAAGGGAAGAATGCCCCCGGGTTCAATCCCAGTACCAGGAAAAATAAAAAATAAAAATGATGAGTCTAACTCAGCTTTTCCTCTGTGTGGCTATGACTTCAAGGGCTAGCTTGAGCTGCAGGCATTTTTTTTTTAAACATCTTTTTCTTCCTTTTCTTTCCCACTCTGTGGACTCATCCTGCTCCCGTTTGCCTGGACCATACTCCTGGTATGTCTTGCCAAGGATGGGTGGGGTCTGAGCTGGGGAAAGTATTGAAGGGGTCCTTACAATGGAAACAAGTCCTCTGCCTCAAGGTGCTGTGGGGCAGGTGGCACAGACCTCATAGGACTGTGCTGGGAGGAGAGGAGGGAGGCGGGCGTGCTGGAACCAGAGCTGTGTCTACCAGATGCAGAGCTGGGGTTCTGCCTGGGTCCTGATGGGCTGTGGGGAAGCAGAGTCCTTGGAGAAGCAGTGCCCCCTTCCTCCCTTCTCCCACTCCCAGCTCTGGGTGAGGGTCTGGCACACACCCTGCAGCCCTTGTGCTGAGCCAGGCTGTGCTGCTGTCCCCTTTCAACTCATTTCTCCCCTCCTAGCTTCCCCAGGACGACGATGATGCAGAGACCGGCCTGACTGAGGGAGAAGGTGAAGGAGAGGAGGAGAAAGAGCCCGAGAACCTGGGCAAACTGCAGTTTTCCTTGGACTATGATTTCCAGGCTAACCAGGTGGGTGGGTCTGGGCATGGGGTTAGAGGGGGGATAGAAACAGTTTCCCTAGAGATGTCTGGGCATTGCTTGTTCCCACGCTGAGGACAGGTTGGAGACCACAGGGCATGTATCCCTGAACATCAGAATATCAGCCCTGGCGTGGCTACCAGCCTGCTTGGGGAGGTTCCAGGTTGCTCCTGCTATTAACCTGCCCACCAAGGCCAGGCTAACCAATTTCCCTTTCAACTTTAGGTTCCCAGGAGGCTGAGAGCAGTCTGTCTAGCACCAGCCTGGCCCCTCTGGGAAGGGGCTGCTGGAGCTGGCTCTGGGGCAGCGATGGAGACTCAGGCCCCTCCCTCCCTCTCTCTCTCCACAGCTCACCGTGGGCGTCCTGCAGGCGGCCGAACTACCTGCCCTGGACATGGGGGGCACCTCAGACCCTTATGTCAAAGTCTTCCTCCTTCCAGACAAGAAGAAAAAGTATGAGACCAAAGTCCATCGGAAGACCCTGAACCCTGCCTTCAATGAGACCTTCACCTTCAAGGTGAGGAGGGCGGGAAGGATGACTGCAGCCCCTTCCTGCCCGTGTCCCGCAGACCTTTCCTTGGTTCTCAGTCATGGCTGGGGCACTGGGACCTACCAGCCGGCTAGATACGGGCCACATGAACGGTCACTGCCGGCCTCTGTGGTGAATGGCGATCTCTCTCATCTCACCCTCTGCTGCCCCGGGGTCTGGGTCTTTTCTCTGTTTGGGCCCTGTGGGCTGGCTGGAGTAGAGGCCCAGGCACCTGCCCAGGGCCTCCCCTGGGACGGCCTGAGTCACTCAAGTCCTTTCTCATCCCACTTGGCCCCTGCAGGTGCCGTACCAAGAGCTGGGGGGCAAAACCTTGGTGATGGCCATCTATGACTTTGACCGCTTCTCCAAACACGACATTATTGGAGAAGTCAAGGTGCCGATGAACACTGTGGACCTCGGGCAGCCCATTGAGGAGTGGAGAGACCTACAAGGCGGGGAGAAGGAGGAGGTGAGAGTGGGGTAGGGCATGCTCGGGCACGCCCAACAGAAAAACAGATGCCCCTGCTCACCCCGGCTTCCTGCCCTCAGCAAGGTGGGAACAGGGCAGACCTGGCTTGGGGTCCAGCTCCACACTGCCGCGCTGTTGACTCTGGGCAGGTTGCCGCAACTCTTTGGACCTGAGCTCTCTCCTTTAGGCTCTTTGCAAATGAAGATGAACTCTGCATGTAAAGCGCCTGGTGTGGTGTCTGGTATTTGGTGGGGACTCAACTAATTAAGAACATCATTGTTAAGGTTCTGTTATCACCCAGGGACAGTGATTCATGACTGTCCCTCAGTTTACCCACCAAGAAAGTTCCTGTTTATTTTAAAGTTTTCAGTACAAGCCCTTCCAGAAACTGCTACATCATTCATTCACTCACTAAAGTATCTACTGAGCACCTACTGTGTGCCCAAACCCCTTTTTAACCACCTTTCCTTCCAGGCATTGGCCGTTTGCTTGGCCAAGCCCCTAGTATTGCCCAGCATGGTACTAGGCAGCGAGGCAGGGGTGAAAAAAGCCCAGAGCATCCTTTTGTGCCTTGGGGAGGACGGGCAGGCAGCACACCAGAAGTAGGACGTGAGTGACACAAATGGTCTTGCCTGGGTGGCCCTGTCTCTGAGGAGCTCCGGTGCTGTCAGGGACCATAGGACTCCGGAGCCCTGAGTCCTCATCCTGCCCCCAGAGCTAAATTACTGTGCGACTCTGAGGAAGCCATCTCCCTCTGGGAGCCTTAGTGTTTCTCACTGGTTGCAGAAAATTCTTGTCTTATGTCTATGAAGGAGTCACAGTGACAGTAACAGAAGAGAAGCAAAGAACTTTGACACCCACAAATCACTCTGAAGGTGGAATGGCTGATGGTGGAACATGGCCGTGGGTGGGGGTCCTGGGGTGGAGACTTCTGCACCTCAGCCTCCCATGCCCCTAACACCCACTCCTCACGTCCTTCCTGCCTCACCTGGGCCCGAGTGTACCTCCATGCCTGCTCGCTGCCCCCCTCACCTGCCAGCCCCCCCAGGCTGTGGCCATGAGCAGCAGCAGGAGGCCCTGAGGTCAGACACTGAAGGACCTTCTTCATCGTCACAGATGTGGGAACAGGCGACTGAGGGAGGTGGCAATGAACCTCTGCCTTGCTGGTCTTGGCAAGAGGGGGTCAGCCACGCTAGAGGCAGTGGGATGGCCAAGGGGGCCTGATTCCCACTTTCCTCCCTGGACAGCCAGAGAAGCTGGGTGATATCTGCACCTCCCTGCGCTATGTGCCCACGGCCGGCAAGCTCACCGTCTGCATCCTGGAAGCCAAGAACCTCAAGAAGATGGACGTGGGCGGCCTCTCAGGTACACGCAGAACTTCTGGCTGCCATTGGGTGGCACCAGTGAGCCAGTCACGGCCCAGAACCCCTGGAGTTCGCACACCCAGGGAGGTGTGCAAGGAAAACTGAGACCTGGTTGTCTCCCCTCAGAATGAGGGAGCTCTGGTCTCCCAGCCCCCCTTTCTCTCCAATCTGAACTGACTTCCTTGTGTCCTCTGACTAGGATCTGTGCAGCATAGAGGAGAGGATGAGACAGATTTTACTCCTCAAATGAATTAGTGACTTAGGGTTTTGATTCTCCCAGGGAACTATAGGGAGTGGAGGGTTTGATCTAAAGTGTGCCCCTCCATTGTGCCACTGCAGTCAGGGGCATTTTTCCTGGAGAAACCGTTGGCTCTGCTCTAGAAAGGGACTGTGTGTGTGTGTGTATGGGGAATGCTCTGAGTTTCAGACTTACCTGATGGTGTGTGAGGCTGGCACCTGAGTCCCCAGGGTGCTGGTGGGACTCTGTCTGCTGGGCCTTCCCAGAGAAACAGGCCTGTGCTTGACTCCAGCTGTCCCTGGCCCAGTGTGTGAGCTCGGGCAGGTCGCTTCTGGTCTCTGTTTCTCATCTGCAAGGTTAGGAGGAGTGAACTGGGCCAAGGTCAGGACTCTGCCCATAGCTCTCCTCTAGCCCCTACCTAGCAAAGGCATCATCAATCAGCCCCCACACACGAGGCCTTACCTAGACCCAGGAATTTCCCAATATGCTGCTTCCGGAAGCCACAGCCAACCATTCAGGGTTGGTCCTTGAGGTGAAACCTTTTGCCACCCTTGAACTGGATAATTCTTCTGTGTCTTTTGGACTTCCTATCCTATGCCACAGAGCTTTCTGAGGGCCTGGTCTCAGCAGGGTGGAGACCCTGCTTCCCTCTGAGGCCAGGCCCTGGGTACCCAGGGAAGGAGGTCGGGGGCTGAGGGAGCCTCTCCGGTTGGGCTTCTCCCTCCACAGACCCCTACGTGAAGATCCACCTGATGCAGAATGGCAAGAGGCTCAAGAAGAAGAAGACGACAGTGAAGAAGAAGACCCTGAACCCCTACTTCAACGAGTCCTTCAGCTTCGAGATCCCTTTCGAGCAGATTCAGGTGCTCAAGCCCCACAGGTCTTAGGCACAGAGCCAGCATCAGGATGTGAACAAAGATTGGAGGTCAAGGGCAGGGAACTCGCCAAAGACCACCAAACAGTATTGCTGGGTGGGGGAGGCCTTGGGCCTGAAGATGCCTCCTTCCCCAGGAGATGAGCTTGAAGTAGTTTAAAAAAAAAAAAAGTTCTACATCTGAGTCAGGTGGTGCACACCTATAACCCCAGCTATTCATGAGGCTGAGGCAGGAGGATTACTGGTTTGGGGCCTTGCGTGGGCAACTTAGCAAGATCCTATTTCAAAATTTAAAAAGTTGGGGGTATGACTCAGTGGTAGAGCGACCCCGAGCTTAATCTCTGGTACTCCCCCCTTCACACACACAGTGCTGTAGATCATTCCTTTAGGACTTTGAGGAACATGGCCATGTGCATGGGCTTGTGGGAGTGACATCAGAGAGGTTGGGATGGATAGCTGCCTCCCCTGGCCATGTCCTACCTTGACCAGCCCTGCCCCGACTTCTGTCCCTGGGTCTGCTCCCATTTACCCTTCTGACCCCCCCCCTTTCCATACTTCTCTGCTCTTCCCTCTCTCCCTCCCTTCCCACCAGCAAGTACTGTACATGACAGAGATTCGGTTCATTTTCTTTCATTTCTGGATGTGATTGGGATCTGCACCTAGTAGGATCAGTATAACCCTCCCTTCTGCGCCAGAAGTCAGGTGCAGCCAGAGGCTTGCAGAGGGCAGGTACCCATGAGGCCAGTTTCTCCTTCTTTTTGGTGAGCTACCCCTGTCCTCCAGGAGGCTCAAAGGCAGGAGAACCCTAGGGGACCTTAGAGTTGGAGCTGCCACATATAAAGGTGGCTGTAATGTCATTCATGGAATTCTTCAAGGTGAACAGTGGGCAGAGTTCAGCAATTATGTGAGCCTAGGAGGGGTCTCACTGTAGAGGACTTTTGATATAAAATATAATGGCCCAAGCGTCTCAAAGCCAATGTGTCTAAAGCCAGTGTAATGATCTTCTCCCTCCCTGCTCCCATCCAGACCTGCTTTGTCTGAATTCTGTTTTCAATGAATGGCCCCACCATCCACCCAGCAGCCCAACACAGAAGCCTGGCCTCATCTTAGACCCCTTTTCCTTTCTCTTTTATTCAACTTCCTGAGCTCCCTCCCTCCGTTTTCTTTTCTTTCTTTTTTTTTTTTTTTCTGAACTGGGGATTGAATCCAGGGGAATTCTACCTCCGACCTACATCCCTGTCCTTTTTTGTTGTTGTTTGTTTTTGAAAAAGAGGTTGCTGAGAGTCTTGCTACATTGCTGAGGCTAGCCTCAAACTTGCAATCCTCCTATGTCAGCCTTCCAAGTATTGTGATTACAGCTGTGTACCACCACGCCTGGCTTTCCCTGAGCATTTTCTAAGTGCCAGGCACTTTCTAGGCACGGGGAGAAGTGTGTAGAAGACACAGCTCTGTCTCTCAAGGCCCTCACAGTGGGAGGAGACCAGCAAACAGGCAGTTAAAGCACAGTAACATGATGGCCCCAGACACACACAAGACCCACGACTGTGAACAGTTCAGAGGAGTCTTCCCAAAGAAAGCTTTGTCCTAAAGGATGAGTCTGAGTTGGCTGGGGCTGGGGAAGAAAGGCATGATTGTCCCCACAACAAATCCAACTGATCACCAAGTCCTCTTGATCCTTTCTTTTAAATACCTCTCCAACCTGGGCCTGACTTCCCATCCCCACAGCCTTGTACCAGGGATTCAACATCCAGATCCCTGGCAACTGGCCTCCCCGGGGCCACCAGGCCTGTCCCTCATCCAGTGGACCTGCCACCACAGTGCCAGGGTTCCCCTAGGATATCCATGCCTCTGCTCCTCAAGTCATCGGGGACTGCCCACTGCTGCCTGAAGATAAAACACCTGGATCTTAGCTGACCCCACCCTGCCTGTCAGCCTTACTTCTCCCTCGTTGCTTCTTATTCTGTACCTAGTGACTGAACTCCATGCCCCTCAGTCACCAAATGCACCCTCGTGCCTGCCTCCCACCCAGGCTAATTTCTTTCCTGGAATCTTCTTCCCTCGTTTCTCCTCCTAGAAAAACCCCCGCCTTTATGTCCCAGTTCAAATGTCACCTTTGTGAAGCCCTTCCTGATTGACTTGGGCGGGACGTCACCCCCTCTGAGTTCCCACGGCACTTTGCGTTCACCTCTCCAGCACAACCGCTATCATTTTGCAGTATAAATTTTTTATTCCATGTCAGTTGATCTTGTTTGAGGTTAAATTCATTTCATCACTTGCAGCCCATCACAAGTGCTTAAATGCCTGTTGGTAGAAATGCTGGTTGCCCCCAAAAGTGTGGCCTTGGCCTCTGGGTAAATTCAGTCTTAGGTGGAGCGAAAGAGGGAAGTAAGGAGTCCAGGGAGGGCTTTTCTTCCCAGTCGTTTGGCGTATAGGTTGATGGAGGGGAGAAATTTGGTTATGGAATCCCACGTCTCCACCTTCCAACGCCTCTCCTGTTTTCCTTGCAGAAAGTCCAGGTAGTGGTCACTGTGCTGGACTATGACAAGCTGGGCAAGAATGAAGCCATTGGCAAGATCTTCGTGGGTAGCAATGCCACGGGCACGGAGCTTCGGCACTGGTCCGACATGCTGGCCAACCCCCGGAGGCCCATCGCGCAGTGGCACTCGCTGAAGCCCGAGGAGGAGGTGGACGCACTTCTGGGCAAGAACAAGTAGACAGCAGCGGCTGGGACCCCACACCCTTCACGGACACTGACGAGATCCAGAGCTATCAATACCTCAGTTATGCGACCTTAGAGGTTTTCTTCATTTGTTTGTGGTTGTGTCCTTGTTTTTCCTTCCTTTTTCTCTTTTTAAAGGCCAACTTCCCTTTGATGGCTGTGTGTGCAGAGTCCCCTCAGAGGTGAAAGAGGAGCCTGGTTCTGTTCATCGTCCTGGGAACTGTCCTGGCTGCATGCCCTGTTGCTGGCCCCCTCACTCTTTCAGATCTTTTTTTAAGCCTCTCCCTGAGTGAGGCCCTCTACTGGCAAAAAGTTGCAGCACCCCCCGTGTTTTGCACGTTCTGGACCAACAAAATAGCAGCACATCTTGTTTCTTGACAGCGAAGGCAAGGCAGTGGTCAGTGGTGTGTGTGTGTGTGTGTGTGTGTGTGTGTGTGTGTGTGTCTGTCTGTCTGTCTGTCTGTCTGTCTGTCTTTGAGTATTTCTCTTTATTCCTGGAATGAGCCATGGACAGTGAAGCTTTGTGGGAAGAGAAGGCTTTTCAGGGAAATGAAGAAAATCCACTGTCTAACTTGGGAGAGATTCTGTCCGATTGTGTAAAAGGCTCAAAGGCAGATGCCAGAAGCACCCATACTCCTGGTGGGTGGCTCTTTGGGAGTCAGCAAGATGTGGGGACTGGATGTGTCCAGAACTAGGACCAAACCCTTGAAGCCACCATAAAGTTCCTCCTGCCAGTCATGGTTCCCCTGAAGTGGGGCTTCTGGGAAATGAATGGAAATGTACTATCACTAGACTGGTCAGACTCTAAAAGGGACCGTCGGTCCCAGGATCTCACTCTTATTGACAATGAATACTAAACTATGAAGAAACAGAAGTCCCATTACCCAGAAAGACCACAATTAAACTCTTGGATCTTCGGCCCATTCAGTGGGAACACAGACATTTTCTCCAGAATATAAGCAGTGCAGTTTGTTTGCATTTATTCTCCATTGTGCTTTTGCTTGTTTCTCTTTTCATTTAAGTGAAGCAACACTGTATGAAGACATGTTATCTGTACGAGCCAGAGAACTTGTAAGAGGAAGGCTTAAGTGTTCTTAGTTCCCCTGAGGTCCAGGTAAGAAGGGGGTGGTAATTAGGGGAGGATGATGGACACATGGTGGAGGTTTTCTGGGATGATACAGGTGGGAGCACTGGGATTCCCTCAGTTCCCATTCCTCGCTCTTTAGACCCTCTGTCTCCCACGCTGGAGGCTTACGGATAGCTAGAGTGTCCCTGGGAGCCCTGTGAGGAGGCCACAGCCTTCTCCCAGTGAATGCCAAGAATTGAAGGGCATTCATTCCAAATGGGTGGTGGAGGAGACCTACCAGTTTCTTTTTCTTTCTTCCTTTCTTGTGGTGCTGGGGATGGAACCCAGGGCCTCCTGCATGCTGGACAAGCACTCTACCACTTAGCTACATCCCCAGCCCCTGCCAGGGTTTCTATCCCATGCTCAGTGTGTCTCATCTCTGCTCACCTTTTGTCCCTAGAATTGATTAAAAAAAAAAAAGCCATATATATGTTAGTCAAGTTTGCACTGAGTCCCCTTCCAAACCTTCAGCCTAGGCAAGGGAGTCAGGCCCCCATGTGGCTAGAGCCCATCCCTCTTTGCCCCTCTTTCTTCAACCTCTCTCCTCTGACTTGAAGCCCTTAGGCCCTCGGTATTTTTCTCCCACAGAAAACCCATAGCTTCTCTGGAAGCCTGGGGATCACTCTCTTTCCTAGCAAAAATGGTAGCACTTTCTGTCCTGCCCCATTTGGGCCACTTCAGCTTCCCGTAGGGACCTGGTAGATGGACGGTATTGGAGAGGATCAGGCTTTGAAGACCCAGCATCAAGAAGGTGCAGAGGGGCCGCATTTTATCAAAAAAGGATGGGGTGGGTATTTGATTTTGCTTTGCTTTGTTTTGTGGCTGAAGTAGGGAATGAGGGAATAACTCCCTCAGACACAGACTGGGAAATGAGGCTTGGCCTGCCTGTCTCTCAGAGACCCCTCTCCTTCCTGCTAGTGGCCCCTGGTACATGGAAGTTATATATTTTATACACCATGTATGTTTGTGTATGTGTGTGTATATATATTTAACAATGGGAAGGGAGGACTCTGATAAGGATGATGACCTGTGGTCCTTGGGAGGAGAGGTGTAGGACAATTGGGTGCCTTCAGAATCTGGGTGACCACAGAGTACCAGAGTCCTGGTGTGGGCATCAGAAGTCACTGGACTCCCCCATCCCTAGAGCTGTGGGATATTGGTGCTTTCTCAGGGTCTCTCCCCACATTCTCTCTCCCCACCCATGTCCTGTGACCTCATTTGTGGACTCGCCTGTTAGTCTTACTCCTACCTTCATTCTTTTGCCTTTTCCCAATCCGCTCTCTACCACCTGGGATTCTCCTCTGCCCATGAGCCTCATTCAGCCACTCTAGAGCCCAAGATTTACCACTCCCTGAGCCAGGAAGGAAGGGGAATAGAGGGCAGCTCTGGTGGTTTGGGTGTCCTCGGGCCTGGAGATGGGCTGGATTTTACTTCTCTGAGTCCACCTCTCGTGAGCAGCCTAGAAGGGACGGGGACAGGTCGCTGATCTTTTGAGTCTTGGCATTTGAGTGTGGAGCCAGGGCAGGTACCAGGAGGAGTCCCGCACCCCACCCCAATCCTAAGTGGTCCTGATGATCCCCCAGAGTGGATGGCATCTGTCCAGGTCCACAGGCCAGGTGGGGACATGCTGATGCTTTACCTGAGGGCTGATGGAACCCAAACCACAGAGCATCATTCCAAACCCTGTTGTGCGGCTTTATTTCTAGGTATGGTGGGGTCCTGGGGTATATCTGTTAAGTAGGATAGAGTTAGGGTATCTTGATTAGTGAGGGGTTCTGGATGCCTCTAGGACTAAGTTTTCATCCCAAAGTCTATTCTGAAGAGAGGAAAGCACTTAGTGGAGAGTGATTTTTTTTTTAACAAAGTGGCTGAGACCATGAAAGCCCATTCCCATTTCCACCCAGAAATAGGGGTGAGGCCTCAAGGCTCTATTTTCTTCCTGAATAATAATTCCAGAAGGGAAACTAAATCTGCTAGAGACACGGGCAGGCTTGTAGACTTTGGAGGCAGAAGCTGAGGCCTGGGGACGCTGGGCAGCCTGACAATGGGCAGGTGCTTGGCATGCTGAGACCCAGTGGACATCTTGGAGCCTCTTGACTGGACGATGGACAGTAGTGATCAGGCCAGCTTCAGATTCTGGTCTTTTTTCTTCCCAAGAAACCATACATAGCTTTTGTCTTTGGAGAATCAGGTTGAGATGATTTTGCTGGCCCAAGGCTTCAGCAAGAGAGGAGGGAGGTCATCGTGGGTAAAACCAGCTCTCATCCCATTTCTGTGCGATGGGGTGTATGTCCCAGGAAATATTTAGGACATACTATACTAAAAAGTGATTATCTGAAACCCAAATTTAAGTGGCAGCCTATACTGTGTCTGGCGACCCTGCCTGTGACCGCTTCATTTCTCCCTTCTCCCCCTTGGTCCCAGAGGGCCCAGAGCTTGGTCACCATGGATTTGACTTATCCTGTTTTTTGAACTGCGATATTGAGAAGGGGACACTGTGACTTGAAGATACATGAATATACTTTATTTTTTAAGCGACAATGAAATAATCTTTTGAAGCCATTTGAGCCTCATCTGACCCCCCTCCATGTGTGTTTAGTTATATATAAAAGAAGATAGTTATCTATAAACATACGAACAGAATCTTGTTTAATCAAGATGCATGTCTATAAATTTCTGTAAATAGCCGCATGGCAGTGCTGAGTCCCCTTGATGTCCCAACCTCAGACCTATTTTACAGAACAGGTTGAGGCTGCTCCTTCAGTTTTATGTTGTGTATGTCTCGTCTCCAGCCCCAGGCCCCGCCACCCCCCATCGGGAATCCCACAGTGGGAGCCATGAGGGGGCAGGAGTGGGTTTCCGGCCCTGGGGCCAGCCCAGCGGGGGAAGATGCTGGGGGACACTGTGGCCCCAAAGGCCCATCTGTTGCACATCTGCCTGCAGGGCCAGTCCTTGGGGCATGGCACACTGTCTAGCCTGGTGTCTGTTGTTTCTGTGTTCCGTGTCTGTGTGTAATGTGGTCCCCTTCTTCCCACTGTCTGAATTAACTGAAAAGCCATATAGGGGGCCTCCTGCTGGAGATTGCCCTCGGCTCCTCCCAGGAGCCCCCAAGTCCCTCTGACTGGCTCCCCACAGAACACTTGTGAAGGGCTCACCTGTTGTCACCCCCTCTTGCTCCCTCAGCCCCTTGTCATGAGGAAGGATGGTGGCCAGGGCTTCCGGTGGGGCCTCAGAAGATGTGCCCTGTTTGGCTTCATTGGCTTAGGTCAGATGGTTCAACTCCATCTCTACCTGGGTGTGGAGAAGGCGGTGGTGGGAACTCTCTCGTTTGTGGTACTTTCCTGGGGGCCTGTAGAGGCAACCAGGATTTTCAGGAGCAGCCTGTCAGTGGCTCTGTGTGTCACCAGGTTCCCACTTAATTAACACTTGGGGTTGACAGACCAGCACTGCTTGGGGTGTCAGGGCCCATGGATGGTAATAGGGGAAGGACTCGTGGGGAAAACCCAGAGGAACACCCTGGGTTAAGTTCTTCCCCTGTGCTTCCTCCTGTAGTCTGTGAGAGAGCACCCCAAGAATGGGGTGGTCCTGAGCTGCCGGGCTCCTCTGAAAGCAGGCAGCTACAATTATGAGGGATCCTTGGGAGGGCAGGTGCATGCCAGGCGCTGACCCTCACATGACCCCAGCCAGGTGCAGCGAGATACAGTAGAGAGGTGGGCAGAGGGGACTGGAGCCTTCCAAGGTCCCCAGTCATCCTGTTGAAAGGCAGTCCTCAGCCTGTAGCTCCGAACCCCCACGAGACCCTGATGAGGGCAGCAATGCAGGAGAGTAACCTAGGAGGCCTTGGGCAGGACGGAGAATTCGAGGCAAACCAGGCAGGGTAAGTTAGATGAGGCCAGAGGCCGTATGGAGGACTCTGCTCTTTACAAACCACGCACAAATCCCAGGGACCTTGGTGCTGGGGACAGAGTGGGGAACGTGGGAAGGAGGGCAGAGCAGGCTGGGACCTGCTCTTGGGGACCCGCCCACTCTCCACAGAGACAGAAATTGAGGCAAGAGTTGAGAGGGAGTCTGTCTGGCAAGGTGGCTGGAGCAGTGTGCGTGAGCACCGGAGTTTCTATTCCGCCTTCTTCAGCAACCAGGACTTTAGGGGGGTTCTCCTGAGAGAAGCCTGATCATTATGCCCTGACTTCTGCTCATCTGCTGCTTTCTGAAAACTCTGGGGCCAGGCAACTTCAGAGCTAGGGCCGGGGCTGGGCCTGGCCCAGACCAGGTCACCCTGGAATGCGCTGGCCCACCGGGAGCCCTCCCTGTCTTTGTAGGAAGGACACATATGTAGCCCTCGCTGCCTCTGCCCCCTCTGCTTAGCAATGCTCTCCACCCCCTTATGTGGACTCTGTTGTTCTTGTCTGATCTCTTGTCAAATTGTTATTTTGTAATGAGCTGCGTCTCCTTATTAAAGAAATGAGCTGAAAGAAACTTGGGGGTGGGGGGTGTCTCTAGTTGTTTTTCCTGGGCCCTGGTGAGGGTGGCGGGAGGCGGGAGCTGCCCCTGAGGGTCAGCGCCAGAGGGTGGTGAGCTGGTTCTGAGGCTCTGGCCTCCAGTCCTGCATCTCCCTTCAGGGCAGCAGCAAAAGGGGCAGAGGCCCATCTTCTTGGGGTAGGGCACTGAGCACTTCACAGTAGAGGACAAAGACAGGGCACCATGCCCTTCTAGGGTAAGGGAGGAGGTGGTGGGCACCATCCCCTAGGAGGCTGGGGCGGGGCACATATCCCTGGATTCCCTTCCAGTAGAGCTGGTTCAGGAACAGCCGGTCTGAGCCTGACACAAGGAGGTTGGCCCTGGGGTACGAGAGCTTGAAAAGTGAGAATGTCTACAAAGTCCTGAATTGCCCCACTGCATAGGACTCCAGATATTGTTCACTTATAAGGCAAAGGTGTCAGGGACCAAGGACAAGGGTTCAGAATTTTTAAAGAAAGAGTCTGGGGCAATACTGCCCCAAGACCAGGAAACCCCTGTTTCAATTTCCACTCCTGCCTGTCTCTTCACTTTGAGGATGGGCCAGCCTGCCACTTGGTCAGTTCATACCATGGGGCACTTGTCCTGTAGGATCACTACCAGGCTGACTTGTGCTTCCCATCAGGAATGCACAAAGGGCAGTGGAGACAGGACGGGGCGGCCCCATCTCAGTGGCAAGCGAGAGCCGGGACCCTTGAACTTCTCTCACCTTGCTGCTTCAGCCCGAGGCAGGGTGGGCTGTGCAGCTGGGCGTGAGGGAAGGGCCTCTCACAAGGACTAAAAGGTCCATGACTGGAGCATCTCCTGGATGAGAATGTGGGCTCCTCGTATTGCTGCAGGGAGACCAGGCATGACTGCTAGGTGACTGTCCCTGCAGACCTCACCATATCCAGCAGGGGACAGAGAGATGGCATTTGTGGTCTAGGATCACCAGACAGGCTTTTTGCTGTTTTGGGCCCCAGAACAGGTCTGAACTCTTCAACTATGACATCATGTGTGTTCCTCCTCCTATTGCTGCTTGGGCTACAAACAGCCGGGTGACAGAAGGGGAAAAGAATCTTTCCTCCCCGACCTCCCTCCAAGTCAGTGACCAGGGATTTCCGCTTGGCAGAAAGCACAGGGCCGAGCAGAGCCAGAGCAGGGCTTACTGGAGAAACCAGAGCTGAGGTCGGAAACGGCCATGGCCGCCCGAGGTCAGACCTGGCTGCCCACAAAGCCCGCTAGTGCCCGCACAGCTCCTCCCCAGGCTGCTTCATTTGGAGTTTGGATGTAACCTCTAATAACCTCTACGTTAGCTGCGTTTGTAGTTTGGAACTAGGGAGTAGTTTTGAATCTCCTGAATCAGTGTTCTAATGAAAACCGCTGTACCAACTATGGGTGATGCCAGGAGACATCCGGGAGCCCAGGAAACCACCACCCCTCTGCACCCCAATATCCGTTTATGAAAGTGTTAGCATGCATCAAAGTGGGTTCAGAACCTTATAGCCCTGCTCTCTGCCTTCAAAGAAATAGCCTTACTCTTAGTCACTTGAAGCTTGGAGTCCTGATATCTTATGGTTCTTCTGAACCTTCAGTCTTGGTCTGACACTTAGGGGCCACGTTGATGCTCCCAGAGACCTGTTTTCAGGGCTGGCCACCCACCCGTAGCTGTCCCTGAGAAGATCTTTGGGTAAGGCCTCCCCCAATGGAGGGCAGTGACAGATGTGACATTCTATCAGTCCCACTGCACAAAGTTAAAACACCGGTTTTATTTACTCTTTTATAAATACTGTTGTGTTTACAGGCATCACATAGATGTGAATATTATTCCCAAACGTTTTAAACACAGAATACTTAATACTATATAACAACCAGTAAAACAAAATCATCCATCTCAGGGTTGAAAGGCCACTCAAAATTGCATAAAAATACATTCAGTTCACAAAGCAAGTCTGGCTTCCTCTCCCCAAAATGGCCCCCTCCCCAGGTATTTACAGTGGACTGAAGTTAATCCATACAACTCTGCTGAAAAAGTTACATCTGGTGCTTGAACGGTGGTGAGGTGAGAAGGGTGGAGAGAGTACAGACACAAAATGCTACCTAAAATGGGGCAGGCGTGGAGACACCAGGTGGTTCTTGGAAACTCTTCACCCCTGTCTGATCAAGGTCAGGGCAGAGGGAGAACGAAGTGAGGAAAACAACGTCAAAGCCTGAGTCTGAACCATTCGATTGAGGCGGCCACATCTTCTCCCAGGAGTGAAACACGCTCCTGCCTCTTCAGGGGATGCGCAGCCCTCCTCGGGGAGCCAGCCAGGTGCTGCCCCAGCCTTTCAAGGGTTCGAGGGATGCTGGCTAGGAAAGGGCATGCTTTGGCTAGGGGCACCCTCCCAGGCCCCTGCACCCCGCACCTTGCCTCCAGTGTCCTCTCCCTCCAGCGTCTCTTTACCTGGCCTCTCTGCACCAGAGGAAGTTGGCATCTGTTCGTGGTTTCAGGGGAGCGGGGGAGGGACAGCAAGGTAGGTGAGTCGTGCTGGTGCTGGCCTGCACCAGTCCCTCGTTCAGGACCTGTGCGCTGATCCCGGGAGTGCAGCAGAGGCGCCCACAGCTGGCATGCTTTTCCTGAGTCCTCCTGCCAGGCAGGAATGGGCTGAGCTGCTGTCACCAGATGCACTGACACATGGATCCGGTTTGTGTTTGGAAGAAACACTTCTGCCTTAGGCTGGAACCAGTCAATCCTCTTAGAGACGTAATAAAGCAGACTGGCTACCCATGGTCTCCTTGGCGGGGCTATGGCAGAGCCCTCTGGGCCCACAAGTCAAACCTCCTCTCTGAGGGGTCATTAGCACAGCTGGGGAGCTTTGAAACTGGAAGAGGGGGTGGTGGAGGTGGCTGTGGTGTATGAAACTCCTCCAGGAATCTTGGCTGGTTCGTGGAAAACCTCTCTCTAAAGCACCATCAGGTCCAAGTGAGTGAAACAAAGAATAAAAAATGTGGAGGGAGATGAGAGGGAAAGGAAGGGTGAAGGGTATGTTTACTGGAAGGACATAGAACGTCCTGATGTCACCTTAAGGGGCCACCCAAGTAAAGTTTTATTGAAAGCATCAGGGGAAATTTGGAGGAGAAACAAAATATCACTCTGTCAGATTCACAGTCCAAAATGGTAAGCAGACGAGTGGGAGAACGGCTCAGAGAAGTCCTTTGGGGGACTGGAACGGAGGCGGGAAGGCAAAAGATCCGAAGCAGAATAATACACTTGGATAAAATTGGCTTCTGAGTTCTCATTTCTAGTTAAGAACATGCCAGACCTCGTTTTAGAACCTCTGGGCTAGCAAATGTGCATGTGTATGCACCCAGGCTAGAAGAGCGGCCCTCAAATTGCCAAGCCGTTTCAGAACACTCATCAGTTCTGTGCTCCCGAGACCCCCTCTCATGTACAGTTCTCCCTGAGGGGGGCTTGCAGACACTGGGCTGCAGGCATACCTCAGTTCAGCCTGACCCTCAACCACTGCTCTGCAGTGAGTACACCTCCCACCATGCAGCGGCTGGGTGGCTGCCAAGAGTCTCTGCTGTTTTTCCCTCAGCCCTCAGACTTCACCTCATTCTTTAGTAGTGATGACAATGACCATTCCTGGGCTGTAGTGAAGCTGATCTATTTTTCCAATCTAATCAGACCACAAGCGATCAATAGCTGTCCCTGATAGGGTCTACTCCTCTGGAGCAGTGTCAATATCCATTAGGGAAGCTGATTAAAATCTCCGCTCAACGGGAGGCTGAAGTCACCAGTGAGACAGAACTCACCTCCAGCTCTCACCGAAGCTTTGCTCCCTTCCTCCCCGTGCTCGCAGCACCATGTCCAAAGCCTGTTTCCCACACAGCTGGTAGGCCACTGCACTCCCAGTCTCGGCCCTTTCGCTGCACTCACACCTAGAGCTGCAGGAGTTTGGCAAGAGCTGAGTGCTCTTCTATGCTGTGTGACTGTGCGGTCTGTGGTCTCCTCTGCAGACCAGCTCTAAAGGAAAGACCACCTTGAACAGCACCAGAACCTCCTACTTCTGGAAGGCCAGAATCCAGAGGAGGAACTCGGTGAAGTTAAAGGTTGAGGTTTTTACTGAGGAAAGTTCCTGTGCTGTCACAAGGCAGGGTTCAAGAGCAGGAACCAGCTGGTGCTGAGCAGAAATGCAATTAGTCTGTTGTTTGGGTGTTGAGAGCCACAGTGGATCACATTTGAGAAAGCAGAGGGAAGGTAGAAAGGAGGAAACCTATGAGGCAGCAGCTCTATTTCCTATTAAAACAATTTGTCCAAAGGCTGCCTGCAACAGATTGCTTTCTCTCTATTTCCCCATGAGCTCCAATTTCCACCTCTGCAGGTTTTAATATTCTTACCAAACCATTAGGAGGAAAAGCAATTGCAACACCATTCAATTATCGTCAATATCAAACTCACTTTCAAACAAGGATGAGAAGTCAGCCTTGACATGCTGATGTTAAACAGTTTGAATCCAGAAGAAAACAAGAATTTCTGCAGTTTAAAGAAGGAATTTTTGAAGCAGAAATTCCAAGTTTAAGAAGTGTTCTGATCTTCTCAAGAATGAATAAATCGGAGTATTTTAAGCCAAAAGGGATTTTAAAGATTATCTTGCCCAAGGTCACGTGGCTAATACAGGAGCTGGTCCTGGGACTCAGATGTTCAGATTCCCAGGGGCTTATCCTTTCACACTGCCTTATTTTGCCCTCAAAGCTGCCTTGCTTATCGAGTCAGTGTCTGATCTGCCTTAAAAATCAGAATGGTGACCAAGACACGCCGCCCAGGTTTGGGTGGGGGCCACCTCTGACTGACAAATGTGTGTTGAAGTAAGTG
Organism: Graphiurus murinus; assembly: GCA_004027655.1. Classification (NCBI taxonomy): domain Eukaryota; kingdom Metazoa; phylum Chordata; class Mammalia; order Rodentia; family Gliridae; genus Graphiurus; species Graphiurus murinus. The sequence goes on from PVLC010002749.1 coordinate 46,288, forward strand.
CAATGTGGTAAAAAATGACAGGGATCCATGGCCCCTGGTGATTCCCAGGAGGGAAGGACGCCAGGGCTCTTGCAGTGTTAGCTCACTGTTCAGCTCCAGTGGGAGCAAGAGCTCACCTGGTGGGTGGAAAGAGGAACTTCTATTGGCCTAGCTTCTGAATGCTTCAGGCATTCCCGCTAAAGGCAAAAAGCTGCCTGGAAGCAGAATGATCTAACATTTTAAACAGTCTTCCCTTCCCCAGGCACCTGCTCAGACCAGGCCCACCTCCTAACAAGTGCCAACACTGTCAGGATTTTCTGCAGTGTCCTAGACAGAAGCCGCAGGCCATTGTCTGAGAGGAGACGGTGACTATGGCTAGGAGAAGCTGTGAAAGGCCTGGAATCCAGAGAACTAGCAAAGTGCATGGCCGTGAGTTTCTCCATCTCTGGCTCAAGTGCTCCTGGAAGAGAAATAGCCAGCAGTTCACATACACCTTTGTGGGGTCCACAGGCTATAAAGTAGGATTTCAGCCTCCTTCCTGGCTGAAACTGTCAAATAAGCATGTTTTGTTTGGGGTGGGGAGAATAGGCGAAAAGTTCCAAGTATATACGAAACCCACCAGTGGCCTCAGAGAACCACACATGGATCTAGATCTCCTTGTACATGAGGTGGGGTTGGGACAGAAGCCAGGGAACGCCTAGCAGAGAAGTGCAAACATCCCACAGTTGGACTGAGGGCCGGGGAGGCTCTGGGACACAGCAAACAAGACTGGCTCGGAGGAGAAGTGAGTGCACTGAGGCAGCCAGAGGCATGTCTGCTCTTTAGGTTCCTCCATGGCAGCGCCCTTACACTAGAGACCAGATAGGGCTGTGGGTCATCAGACCTGGGCTATCTGAAAGGACCAGCAGCCCCTGGAAGACAAGCAGGCAGACTCCAGCCAGAGAATCTCCGGAATGGCCTCACGGTTACTTCCAAAGGAGTGGCTTAGTTACTGAAAAATACCAAGTCAATGAGAACAGAGGGTATGAAGTTGTACTGAGAACATTCTCTTCTCCTTCTGATATTTCCTGTAAAGACTCTAAAGGGCCAGAGCTGAGCCCCACATTGCTGGTCAGCCTGTAGCTATTCACTGGCTTGAGCTGCTGCGGGTGCTCTGAGTACCCAAACCAGCAGGTGAGGACAGTGGCCACGGAGACCATTAGGTAACTGGCCACGAAGCACAAGAGAGACCTAGGGATGCCAGCACCCAGGGAGAACACTGGCTATTAGGAGGCCTGTAGCCACCACCTGTGGGGCTCCCAGCCCACGGGATTGTGAAGAACCCCCCCCAACCCTGGAAGAGATCAGAATTCAAAATATTATCTATTAAAATTAATGGCATAAAAGAAAGTGGCTGAAATTACCTAGAATGGCTTATATTTTCTGAGTCCTGGGCCAGAGAATCCAGTATTCCTGAGATTGAAAAGCTTGTAAATTTCTTGTCACAAGGAAACTTTTCTGGCAAGAGATGGCATCTTTGACATGGAAGGGCTGCTGTGGAGCAGCAGGGGTGTAATGTCAACCCACGAGTTTTGAGAACCTGCCTCTAACACTTTGAAAGGCACAAAGGGGTCCAAGAGACTCTGCAAGTCCTTTACCTGGTCTTTGAACTGAGGAGGGTCAAAATATTGCCTAATAATCCAACTTTCTTTTCCTGAGAAAGAGGCAGCAAACCCTCTCTCCCATTATCCAAGATGTGTCAGGAGAATCAACTAGCCAATACCTTGTTGATTTCCTCTCCCTAGAATGAAGGAAATGCTTATAGTGGAAGATATGGATCTTCTCACCCTAATTCAGCATTCCCTGAGAATTGAGCTTACCGTGTCCCCATGACGATACAAAGTCCCAAGAGCAGCTTCTCCTGAAAAATAAGTGGAAACAGAAGAGAGAATCTTGTCCACTCTAAAACTAGGGTTCTGTCACAGGAGACATGGCTCCTATTCTGGAACTGGGGTCCTGAATTATAGCTTCTGTATAAAGACTATGGGATGTTTCTGAGGGCCATGAGGAACGACATTGCTGTTTTCAGAGAAGAAACTGACAGAGGTAGTATATGTTAGGATAATGGACCCCTCTCAGCATCACTGGCAACCCTAAAATGATGAGGCTTTAAATGACCTGTACACTCAAAGTGAACCAAGGGACAAAACTACAAAAGGCAAATACTACATGCATTAATCCTGGGTCACCATTGAGAACCAATGGTTTAACTGTGTGCTGAAATTATGGAGTACTCTGCTGAGGTCCGGGTATGATATTTTAAAAGGCCCTTTCTGCCTAGAGGATGGCCAAGATGTGACAGGCATGGAAAGCATGCCATGTGAGGAACTACTGAAAGACTAAAGAAAGATGAGCTCAGGTAAGATTAAGGGGGGATCACCAGCTGCATGTATCTGAAGGGCTGTCACCTCAAGGAGCTACAAAGGGGAGATGTGGCCAGGGAGAATCCACAGGCAGACTTCGGCTGGCATCAGGAGGAATTCTCTGGTTGCCCAACCTTTAAGTAATAACTGCACAGGCAGCAGAGGCTATCTGGCCACGGGTCAGAGCTGTGGTAGCAGGGGTCCCTGTGACAGGAGAATGGAACGCTGGACCAGATGACCTCTGGGCCTTGCCACTCGTAATATTCCATGACTCTCATCATGGGTTGAAAGTACTTCATCCTTTTTATCCTCTACCAAGCAGTCATTTCTCTTGCTAGATTCTAAGAAAGCCAATGTCTGTCCCCTAAATCTAACCACAGAAACAATCGAATCCATCACCACTCTCCCAGCCCAACGACCACTACTTCCTTCGTCATAATGTTCCAAGTGTCCTTCCTCAGATACTCTACATTCTCCAAACGTGTCTTTCCAGCCTGTGTCCACTCCCGTGTCCAGCTCCAATGGCCAGCCCTTCCCACCTTGCAATGACTTCATTTGTCATCAGCAGCAGGTGCCAGAGCCAAGAGGAAAACGAGGTCAAAGAGAGGCGAGGGTACTCAGAGCCCAGACTTGCTAATAAAGAAATCCATTTTGCCAGAGAAGACGGGTGAGAGATGCGAACCATGGGCTGACTTAGGCCATGGTCTAGCTTTTGAGGGACAGGGCTCACAGTGCCACCACCAAGGCAGCAGAGTGATTGATGATTTTCTAGTCTCCAGAGCAATGACTTTTCCATACTGGCCAAAGCAATTGAGGTCAGGTGCTCTAGGATGGAGGGAGGTGGGGAGAGGGAGAAAGAATAAAAGAAGAGAAAGGAAAGGAATAAGTGAGGCCAGGGCCATCTGAGCCTTCAAGAAAGGGCAAGGGGTTAAGACTAGTCAGGGATGTTACTGGGTTGTTGACAGAAAAAAATAAGAGTCAGTTCCTGAGAGGTGAAGCATTAGGACCTCGATGCAGAGGCACTGTCACCTTGGACTCTGAACACAGTTCCAGAGGTTGCGTGATGATTAATTCCACGTCCTGCCATTTCTCTTGGCACCCCAGACAGGTGCCAAGAAGTGGTCACCACAGGACTCACCTATATCAGAGGACACTGGGTCAGCGTAAAGGCAGTGCGTACCTCACATGTTTGGACCAAATCCAATGTGGACAAAGTAGCAGAGCCGAAGGAAGCTGGGGATCCACAGCTGAGCTTGGTGCACTCCACAAGGCCTTCACCAGATGATCACAATCATGCTTCAATTAGAACTGTCGTAAAACTCGGGATGGGGTGTGGGAGGATAGGGGCGTTGAGAGTGCAGAGGAAATGTACAGTGCAGAGGACTGTAGAGGGTCAGAAAGAAGTGTCCTTCCACCAAAACATTCCCTTCTTTTGGTTGGAAGGCAATGGCTGGATAGGAGGGGTGGGGCAGCAAATCCTGTCCCTTCCTTCCTAAATCTGGAGCCTAGTCTATTTGGACAGTTTGCTGATGACTCTGATGAGGGCACCATTTTCATCTTTCAGTCTCTGGTTGTCGGATTTCAGTTCTGTTAACACCTGTAAGTGGCAGAGGGAAGAGTGTTAGAGCTGCACAGGATGGCTTTCTCTACCCTCCCTGACCAGGCCCTGTGGGCAGGTGAGCAGGGCCTTCCGAGACCACATGTGTAGTGAGCTATCACCCCCCTTCTCCCCGGGATGAGATTGTCTTGAATCTTCCTATTTCCCGAGTTGGTGATGTTAATACTCAGAGAGACCACAGCCCCTTGTCTTTTGAGCTAGCATATTTTTGCAGTAATACCTTCTTTCTTTGTATGCAGGCTGCATGTTCCACACTGTATATCCTTTTATCGTACTGAGCCAGGAGCTATTTTCAAATGTTCCTTGAACTCACCTCTAGTCTAGAAAAGTCAGGGAGAATGCCAAAATAGGCTAGTGAGGACATGGGGAAGGAATTCAGAAAGGAATCTAGGATGGTGGTGGTGACCTAAAAGAGTTAAACAAGGACACTGCTTCATGTCCCATGAAAAATAAGAATGCAGGCTGAGGGACAGAACTCAGCTTTTCTGCCATGTGCACAGATGATTTAAGGGCCCTCTTTTGGTGCTTTCAGTGAATAGAATCTACCAAAATCCTCATTGGTCATACTACACGTACCCACTTTCAACCACTAAAAGCCAGGGAACTAACAGATATGCTCACAGAGCTGCAAGACACAGTGAACACCAGGCATATATTTAATTTTCCTTTTAACTCTCCATTGATAGTTACCAAGAGATACCAGGAGGCCTTATTAGCAGTACTGGAGGCTGGGGTTATAATTCCAGGAAACAGACACTTACAGAGGAATGGAGGGAGGGGGGGGAGTGGAGATTCAATTCTCTTAGTTCTGTCATCCTGGAACATTACATATAGTCTTGCCCACCTTGTGGAACAAAGGAAATGCTCCAGCTTAGATATCCAAGTCTTTATTATGTCATCAGATATAAATGCATATATTATGCATTTGAAAAATCCTAATGGGCTGTTGGTAAGGGTACAGTTTATATGTGGGCCTTCTTGGTAGCCAAGATTTAGGTGACATCCTCATTTATTCAGTGCAGATGTCCTTTGATTGATCAATTATTTAAGCCTACAGGACTCTTGTGGCAGGCAACATCCCAGAAATGGGTGGCTTGGGTTCAGGTGTTACAGGGACTATTTAGTTCTAGCTCTTGGCTTTGCTATTAACCACTTAGGGATCTAACTGTACCTTAAGGAAAATAGTCTGTTTCCTTTACCTTGCAGGGAAGAGGCAGGTTACATATACAAGTATATTTGTATATGCACACAGACACGCATCACAGATGTGTAAGGAATCTGTGTTGGGGAGCAGAAGGAAAGCATCACTGAGTATCTGCTATAATGTGGGAGGCACTGCTAGAGGGCCTCATAGTGCCTCATGCATCTGAGACAGACGTGCTGTCCTTATTTCTACAATGAGGGAATGAAGACTTTCATAACTAGTCCAAGGCACCCAGCTATTTAAGTGTCAAAGCTGATATTAAACCCAGGTGTGCCTGAGTCTAAATATCACTCTTTCATGATAGGTGGGGATGGGGAGCACCAAGGGATACATGAAACTCAGCCCAGAAACTGAAATTCCAGCACCGTCATTGTCACTGATGATCTGTATTACTTTAGGCAAACCACTTGACTTCCCTGCATCTCTGTTGTTGTAGCTATAAAAGAACAATAGAGCCTTAGTGAGACCCTGTTTCAAAATAAAATCTAAAAAGGGCTGGGGTAGCTTGGAGGTAGAATGCCCCTGGGTTCCAAACTTGGTACAAAAAAAAAGGAACAATAATTCCTCTTGTAGGGACTCTGAGTCCGAGTCCCACAGGAGGCAACAGGTGTAGAAGTGTGTTAACATCTAGAATGTGCTTTGCAATGCTGAGTATTCCTACTACCTTATGTGTTTCCCCATGCATATGGGAGGGCAGGAAAATGATCTTCAAACTTTACAATGAACTTTAAAATTCAGAAAATATCAAAGGAGAGTTTCAGTCCTTTGACCCTGCCTTTCCTCCTCTAACTCAGGCAAGGCAGCGCTGGCTGCCCTCTCCCTGCAGGCTTGCCTATGAGAATGGAGTGCTCAGAAACTCATTTCAGTAAGACTGTTAGAGAACAACAGCCTAGGTGGCTTCATGATGTCTCACCTTCCCATCTCTTCTCTAATGCCCTCTCCTGAGGCCATCAGCTTGGGTAAGACTTTGAAAACCATACTTGCATAATAGGATTCCATAAGCAGGAAGAAGCCATACATGGCAATGGATTACATTTCAGTGTTAGCAGCTCATCAAGTCAAAACTGAGTTGCCTTTTATTTTTTTCTATTTTTTATTTATTTATTTTTGCGGTACTGAGGATGGAATCCAGGGGCATTCTACCTCCGAGCTACACCCTCAGCCTTAGTTTTTATTCTTTATTTTGAAACAGGGTCTCACTAAGTTGTGAAGGGCCTCACTAAGCAGCTGAGGCTGACCTCGAACCCAGATCCTCCAGTCTCAGTCTCTCAAATGCTGGTATTACAAGCATGCACCACCACGCCCAGCTCGCCTTTTGTTTTTTAAATGTATAAACAACTCATTGAGTTTTAGTGATTTATATCCACATTAAGAACTCAATTCCTTGGGAAAAAAATTGTAAGAGGCAATTTCACAGCTGTAACATGCTACAATTGATATCTTAAGGGAGTGTCAAAAAGTACAAGAGGTGGAATGTAGAAATCAAGGGGGAAAAAGCCTCATAAACTTCACTCTCAAAAGAGGAGGGAAAATGAACAGTGTTATCTGATATTCACTCGAAGTTAAAGAATGATTAAATAAGAACATGTGAAAGTATTATGCAAGTATGAAGTTTAACTAAATTTGATCACTTTAACTCTCTGGACCTCAGCCTCTTAATTTTTAAATTTCCAGCTGACAGTCTGATGTTGATACATTGGACAAGTAAAATTAAGTACACATGAAGTACTTGTCAAATATTAATTCTTACAGCCTGTGAGGAGGAATGTGTTAAAGAGGAAGGGGATATGGGGCTCTGAAGCTTCAGATTGCTGCAGGGCAAGGTGAGCTCTAGGTGAGAGGGCCTCAGAAGGGGTCTTGCCTGAGCTGCCTGGCTTCCAACTACCTGGGAAGTGGGAAGGGAGTCCTCCCTTCTATTTTGTTGGTAAGTCGCTTGCACTTCATACAGAGATAAGATGATTTCTCCAGGGGATTATTATATTAAAAAAAAAAGCCAAGGCAAAGATCTCTCTATTACATGCCAGTTTGGCTTAGTTATCTCCGATTTCCTTCTAGCTTTTTCTGTAAAGAACCAAACAGGAAATATCTTAGGGTCTGCAGGCCACATAGTCTCTGCTATAACTACTCACTCAGCTCTGCTGCTGTAGCACAAAAGAAGCCCCAGACATAATGATAATACATAAACAAAAGAGCATGACTCAATTCCAATAAAACTTTATTTTTGGACATTAAAATTTGAACTCCACATAATTTTCATGTTTCATGAAATATTCTTCTTTCAATTTCTTTTTTGACTATTGATAGGGTTCATTGGCTGCAGTTTGCTGTCCCTTTAATAGAAGGTTATGTACCAGGCAATGGCATTCTTTATAAAAAGAGCGGCAGACTTTCTAGTAGGAAAATGCTCTTTGGAAGTTAACCTTTCCCAGGGAAGTCAGAGTGCTGAGAAGGCAGAATGCTGTCCTTCATCCTTTGGCTGAGGTGCTGGGGCACGCTGTGGTTGCTCAATAGACCCTTCTTGCATTGTTTAGGCAGTATGCTTAATGAACAGCTAAAATTCTGTGCCAATACGTGATGGCGACTCTGGAACCTATTAGAGTTGAATTTTGGTTCTACCACTTACTCTCTGAGTGACCTTGGACAAGTAACTTAATCTGTGACTTTTTTTTATAGGTATAATGAAGTTCTGGGGAATCAATGAGAAAAACTATATAAAGCACTTAGCACAGGCCTTGATAAGTGACAACTTATCATGCTTACTAACTACTGAAAGGATAATATCTAGTTTTGTCCCATATCCTATATTGTGTTGCAACAAGGAAGGAAATACTTTATATTTTAACTGGGATGTCTTTTGGGTCTCTACTTTTCCCCAAGTCAGAATTTCCAGGAATATTTTTATGTGTGTGCTGGGGATTGAACCCAGGGCCTTGTGTATGCTAAGCATGTGTTCTACCATTGAGTTACACCCCCAACCCCCTTCCCAGGAATCTTGAAGCCAATTTTAACGCATGGAGTTTGGACTTAACAGTGGCTGCTCACTGCCAGGCCATGGTAGCACCTCCCTTTCAATTTTCTTTCTGCCTGTGATAGCATCTGCAGCAGGATATTAGCTCAGCCCTTATGGTAATTTGGGTGCTTCAGTTCTAGTGGATATTAGTTGCCAGCTACTGACCCTGAAGGCAAAAGCAAATAGGCAGAAAAAAGAATAGGCCCTGGTCAGGACTAATTAGATTGTTGCTGAAAATTAAAATCTCATTTCAGGGCAACGGTGACCCCATCACACTATCTTGGGATGCGAAAACAAGCTGTCTAAGGAGCTTGTCTTTTAGATCCACAGCAGGGGAAGACTCCAGTTTGCCAAATACATTTTTTGGTTCTCAGTTGAAAATAAATCCCTGCTCTCTGCTCCACTGCCTGTCATCTCCTGTGCAAAGCCAGTCCCATTAGGGAGGGCTTCGCTATTGGAGGGGCTAATTTATATAGGCTACGTTCTGCTTCAAAGCCCACACACTAGGAGCAGGGAGGGACGTATCCCTAGGGCCCTGATTTGTGACAGAGATGAGAAATGCCTCCCAAGGAGGGAAAAGCAAGCAAAGACTATTGCAGGAGAAGGCAAAGAATGCTAATTCAATTCTGCTCCAGTGACAGGATGGAAGACATCTTTGCTGGTAGGAGAGCTGGCCAAGAACAGGTCTATCCTTTAGTTCTAGTCCTCCCCATTCAGCAATGTTGTCACATGTGGGGATTTAGTTCTGTCTGGTATTCAAAGGGCTGTGATTCTTAACCCTAGCTGCACAAAGGAATAAACACAGAAAATAATAGGAAAAAAAGAAAAAGAAAAATCAACAGGAGGTCTTTGAAAAAAATACTGATGTCTTGATCTTAACCCAGATCACTGGTTCTTTGGAGTGGGCCCGAGGACTAGCATATGTTAATAGATCCCAGGTGGTTATAACTTGCAGCCAGGGTTTAGAGCCCTTGTCCTTGGTTACCCCAGACACAACCCCAATTTGGAGTCTGGGACCACCCCCCATTGCTACAAGGGACCAGGATGCATTTGGGTTGCTGTTGACTGAGAGCTCAGTTTGGCAGTGGCCCCACCAAAGAAATTTAAGTGCATGTATGCACATCAGTAATATGCACATACATGTATATATCTATGGGTAGCAGAGTGAGCAAAACCATATTCAGTCTCTAGGGGAAGAGAAGGTAGTATAACAATCTTACCAAATATACTGCTGGCCCAGGCACGTCTCCCCCACTGCCTCCCTTGACCTAGGCTGTTATGCCCCATTCAGTGGTCCCAGCTCCTTCCATCTACAGATGACCAAGTTGTACAGGAACCTGCACATGAGGCTCTGATGGAGGGGATGAGCACAGGGCTTCTGGGACCAACAAGAAGAGTAAACCTGCCTGGAGTAGTGGAGGAGGGAAGTGAGGTGGAGAGGAAGGGCAAGAACTAGAGCTCCTGGGTGTCCGAGGACTCGATGGACTGCGAGAGTCTGGCCACCACTCGGGTCAGGGCCCTGTTCTCAGCCTGCAGTTGCTCGTTCATCTGCTTCAAAGTTTGAATCTGTTTTAGCTGGTGAAGGTTCTGCAGAGAGTGAGACATGGAAGGAACAGACAGACAAGACAAAGACAAGACAGACCAGAAGAGAAAAAAAGTAGGACAAAGAAACTATGTGACTTTTTGTTTTTGTTTTTAGTTTGCATGCAAGAAAGGAAATGAGAACGGCAGGAGCAATGAGAGCATGTTGTGCATGAGGAGGGAGGTGATGGAGAAAAGCACCAGGGAGAGGAGAACTGTGCCTGCAGCTGAGCTCTTGGCTGAGGTCTGAGTATGCTGAAGGTTGCTGTATGAGCACAGTCACCAGGCTCTCGAAAAGCACATCTGAATGGCTTCTGAGAATGATAGCCCACCATGTGGTTTGGGGCCTTCTGAACCAGTTCACATGGTTGAGCCACAGCCTCAGGGACCCTCCTTCACTGTCACTGAAACTCAAGGGCTCCTAAACTCAGTTGTTGCCCATTTCTTTCTCCTTCCATCTCATCCCCCCCACCCCCATATTCAGCCTCCTATCCTTGCTTGTTTTCTTCTCTTATCTCGTTTATTATTATTTTTTATTTTAAAAAACAAAACAAGGAAAATAAGAGAGGAACCTATTCTGCATATGGCATGTACTGTATAGAAGGGTGAAGTGATGCATACCAAAATAATAAATAACTTGCCGGGTGTGGTGGCATATACCTATAATCCCAGTATTTTGGGAGGTTGAGACAGGATTGCAGGTTTGTGGCCAGACTCAGCATCTTATCGAGGCCTTCAGTGACTTAATGAGACCCTCTTTCAAAATAAAAAGTAAAATAGACCTGGGGGTGTAGCTCAGAGGCAAAATGCCTCTGTGTTCAATCCCTAGTACCAAAATAAAACTCAAAAACAAAAACAAAATTGTCAGCTCTTCAGACAGTCCTTTAACTTGCTCTGTAGGAAGCATCATTATTAGCCTTGCTAGTTCTCCTCTGCAGTGCAGAAAGCTTGTCCAGGATCCCAGAGCTGCTAGTCTACCTCTGACCTGCTATATACGATTATGTGCATCGCTAAGTTCACAGCTCACTGTGTTTTCTCTGTCCCAGCTAATGTTGAGGCTGGGAGCTACTTAAAGGTGTTCACAAAAAGACTCATACTCTGGAAATTATAACTGTGCACAAAAATGGAGAAATCATAAATGTCCGGCAATAATGGAATTGGCTGGATCAATTCCAGACTTTACTGTCTGTCAATGTTGCAAATGCAACAGAATAACCAGCCCACAGGTATTCTGCCTAATACCCCATATCCCATAAGGGACTTGAAGACTTCAGTAAATGAGATTATATCACAGGCCTGCCTGCTCTGCTTCATGTCCTTCCTAAGTGAACATTTGCACTCACCCTGAAATTGAGAACATTAGCTTTTTGGGAAAAAGGAAATGACTTTGTTATGCAAATGGGGTTTCATGGACAAGGACAGACAATCTTGTGGGTTATGATGATGACAAAAAGGTCACCAGGTATCAGAGAAGTCTCTCATACCCTCACAATGAGTAGGATACAAATGAAAGATTAGTGGAGTAATAGTTTGGGAGTGAAAGCAGCAAGAAAATGAAAGATAGCGTGAGGGGGAAAAACAGTAAAAGGAAAAACAAGTAGACACAAACTGCTGAAGAGCAGCTCTTTCCCCAAGGAAGGAGAATGACCACCTTAGAAAAAAGGTAAGGTGGCCAGTTCCACGTAGCCACTGGAGGGTAGGGCCTGGGAAATTCTCTTTGCTCCCAGTGGGCATCTCAGCCATGGAAGGGACAGAGGAGGGAGATTATGGTGCAGGCATGGAAAAGTATGAAGAAATGGGCAGCAACCAAGTGAAAGAACCAAAGGAAAGTCCCTGGCTCTCACCCTTAGTTGGTGTTGACATTGGACCAAACCTTTCAACACAATCACCATCAGTATGGGAAGTGGTCCTTGCCTCCCAGGGCATATTATTAAAGACATGAACTAAGAAAGTGACTCAGTCTAACATGTGCATACAAGCAGGTCAAGGTGGAAGAATTTAGAAATTATCAGCATGAGGGAAAGAGGCAGGAAACAATCTGGTGAAATGTCCTACAGGCAGCAGTCTTGGAAACAAGGTATGGCAAGACGATAGGAGAGCAGAGCAGAACTTCAGGGTAGGCTACTTGGCTACTGGTATTTCCAGGGCAGGCAAAGTTGACATCCCATGACCAATCTAAAAAGGGATTGGCTGCTGAGCCCTCTCATGCAAAGGCCTGGGAAAGGAAGGGGAGATGGTCTGGCAAGGAGGCAGATGCTGAATGGAGGATGTGGTAGGAGAGTACCAGTTTATATGAGGGTACATCCTGAGACCGAGTGCAGACCTAGCGCAGCTCACACGCACATGCTCACCTCTCAGAGGCTGGCATCTAGTCCTACTCCAATCCAGGATCTAGGTGGAATTTCTCTTGGAGATAACTTATAAAACTTTCCAAGTAAAGGTCAGAAAGGCATACTACCCAACTCCCAACCGTAGAGCCCACAAACATCTGGGTGAGCTGTTTGACCTGGCCTTTGTATTTTATATGCTAGAGACAGGAAAATAGGCACTAAAGTCATTTCCTGTCCTTGAGTACTTACTGTATTTTCAAGGATTCACTAACTGCTCCCTACTAATTGCTCCAGGGAGGTTTAGGAATCTGTATAAATTGAATATGTACAAATATAGATACTAACTGGTCCCAAGCTCTATTGGGTCCTAGACTTGACAGGATGTTTACTTGCACTATTGGATGGTTAACTAGTACACAGAAATTTGGGCCACTTATCACTCTAGTAAAGTTAATCACTATAAATGATATCCTGGATGAAGAGCTTGGATCTAAACAAGCATCTTCTTTGACTCCTCTAGGGCTAGTCACACCAATTTGGTAGCATTTATTTCTGTATATCTGAAGTTTCTGCAGGTAGGTACATGCATACATCTCTTCAAAGAAGGCACAGATACAACCCTAACACTGGTATGACTAGGAGGCTCTGATGCATCTTCCTCTTCATCCTCTAGGGGGAGCTGGGTGGCTTGCAAACCTGGTGGTAGGCTCTGATTTGAGCAAATTGTGTTTAGGGGCTTTAGAGCCTGTAGGCATTTTTTTCTCCATTTGACTTTGCAATTGGTAATGGAGAATAATGGCAACTGACTGTAAGAGTGGATTTTTTTTTTTTTGCGGTACTGGGGATTGAACCCAGGGGCATTCTACCTCCAAGCTACACCCCTTGTCCTATTTTTTTATTCTTTATTTGGAAACAGGGTCTCACTAAGTTGCAGAGGGCCTTACTAAGCAGCAGAGGCTGGCTGCAAACCCAGATCCTCCTGTCTCAGCCTCCCAAATACTGGGATTACAAGCATGTACCACCACGCCGGGCTCAAGGGTGGAATTTTTTCCCCCCCAAGGGTGGATTTCTTAACCAAAAATACAAAAACAACAACAACAAAAAAAGTCTCAAAACAGTTTACCTACTGGTTTGTGGGCCAGTCATGATCTGGCTTCACTTGATAATTTGAACAATTGATTTTACATTTGTTGGCAAATGGCTTCTGACTGGACAGAGCAAACACTTTCATGTATAATAATCTCTATTGAGAAAAGAAAAGAACCTATGACCTAGTTTAAGAAAATTGTAGCCTGACCGGATAAGGAGAAAGAGAGAAATGTATAAGCCTGTTTCAACCCACAAGATTGAGAGTAATTAGAACACAGAAGGGACTTCTGTATTTGCCAGTTTAGAATGGGAATACAAATAAGAAAGGACTTCAAGTTCCCCCTCTTTTGGCTCCTTTCTGGGTCTTTGTGTGGGGTCCTGTGTGGTGGTAACACATCACTGGTGGGGACAGGCTATTTTTGGCCTCCTGAGTACTCACCAGGAGGCACCAGTTCTGGCCTCATTTATATGCTACAGATCAGCATTTTGGCCATTTCTTAATTAGGATCACTGATTGCTACCTAAGAGCAGAGTATAGATGGTATAACTCAGGAGAGTTCAGAGACAGAGCAGCTCGTACGCAACCAGGAGCTGCAGATACTGATTCATCAAGAGCTGTTTGATAATACTACCATAGTGCCCTAAATGGGAGAGAATACTTCTGTATGGTAAAGTTAGGAGGGTATGGAGAAACCAGAAGATGAACAAGTTTAATGTGCTAATCAATCATTTATTATCTCTACTTCTTGCTACTTTGAATCAACTCATAAGATTTAAGATATACAGGTATTGCTTGAAATTCTACATGAATGTTATCAGTTAGAGTCTTGGGATGATGAGTAGGAAATGCAGGGGCAGGGCCTAGCATTTCTCCACTTTGGAATTACAAAAAGTAACAGAGTCAGGCTTGGTGGTGCATGCCTATAATCCCAGTGACTTGAGAGGCTAAAGCAGGAGGATTGCAAGTTCAAAGCCACTTGGGCAACTTAGCAAGACCCTGTCTCAAAATAAAATAGAAAGAGCTGGGGACATAGCTCAGGGGTAGAGTATCCCAGGGGTTCAATCCCCAGTACTTAAAAAAAGAAAGAAAGAAAAAGAAAAAGAAAAAAAGGTAACAGGATTATGAGCACCACATTTTATGGAAACTATGATCTTGTCAGGTTTTTTTTTTTTTTTTTTTTTTTTTTGGCAAATAAACCATTAGAACAATGAATGACTCTCTCAAAGTATTCCAATTGCATATTAGGGATGCTCGCTTATAGAAAGAGGGATCAGCCTGACATGTCCTAGTACTTCTGTTTTTTATCTGAAGAAACATATGTATCACTAGATGAATTTCTGGCATCATATATCCAGTAAAATAAGATCCTTAAAGAAAGAAAAAAACTGAGCATATGCTAACTGACTGTGGTCATATTAGGGATCAGATGCTCTAAAATCATACCCAGGGAGCTACCCTGGGCAGCTCCACATTCCCTGCAGCCCAGTCTTCCCTTTCCATAGAGCAAATTGACTGCTTTGGGTAGATTGTGAGATCTCAGTACTCACAACTGCAAAGAATGACAACTGTCTATTAAAGTGGCTAATGAAGGTGATGGTCATTTACAGGTCATGGTGTGGGGAGAGAGAAGAGCAGCAAACCCTGAAGTATATCTGGTGGCATGAGCTCATTCTATGGACAGTGCCAAGCACACTGGAACACTGCAGGGGAAATGGATTGGGGCAGGAAATCAATATGTGAATAAATTTTTATTCTGCTGCAGAATGACTCAATCTGATTGTGTTCCTGCAAAGGGCTGGGTTAGGGAGGGACAGCGGGGAAGAAAGCCTCTGGCCATGTTCAGGCTTTCCTAAGCACCAAATGGGAGGCTCTGCAGAGCAGGAAAACTAGCTTTCTCATCCAGCCTCTTGAAGGTGAAGCCACGGCTTAGAAGGCCTTAACAGTTCAACTTGGATTTGCCTCGAGCATGCCAGAGATCTCCCCTAAAGCAAAGGCAGCATTTGGTATTTGAGGTGACCACAGAGGATGTTGTGTGAGCTGAGAGAGTATAAGAAATGGCTGAGGAGTGGTGCTCACCTCCTCGTCACACATCATCTCTTCTTGAGAATGCCGAGTTTGTAGTGAAATTTAGAGGGGGCACGCCTATGCTCAAGCATCCAATCTTGGTAGGCATTCATAGAATAAGCATACAAAGAGACAGAAAATCTCTTCATACCTTCATCTCTTCCTCCATTTCTGACATTTTCCGCTCCAAGGCCCGCCTCTCCTGTTTAAAAACAATCAGCCAGGTTAACACATAATGGGCTTAGAAATCAGTCAAAATGCTGTCTTGTAGTTGTAATGTGATCAGTAGCTTCATGGTCCAAGAGTCTGTCTACTGACACAAGTAAACCTAACTCGGATGTAAGTATTCTCTCATTGCCCCTGTGGGATGAGCGCCTTCACTGATGAAAATCACATTGTCTAGGTATCCTATCAGAAAATTAGCAGATTAAAAAAGAAAATTAGCAGATACAAAGGGAAGCCACTTGATAACAGGCAAACAGATTAGAGCACTCTGAGTTATTCTTTGCAAGATGAAGATTTCATGGAATTTCAAATGACTGCAAATGATCGGGACCCTTATTCTCTATTAACAATAGCTCACCATTATCCAGTAATAATCTCCCGAATTCCTAGGGAATTGCCTCTCTCATGATGCGGGGATGGTGAGCAAGGAGTAGACACCATTGCCTATGAAGAAACAGCACCTCTACTCCACCTCTCCCTGCACCTTCCATTTCTTTCTCCCAGAACTAACTCTTAATTTAGCCTGAACCCAATGAGGAGTCTTTGATCAGATGAGATACTAGGGAGGTTTGGTTACGGGCCAAGTGAATGAAATATAAAACTTAGCTGCTTTCCAAATTAAACATACAATAACAGGAGAGATGGGAACACATTATGTCCCTAGGGTCAAATCAAAGCTAAGGCTCATCAATAAATCTAATTGAGTTTTCCCAATCCAAGAACATCACATCACAGAAAAATATGCTATGCTGAGTGTAGTTGGAAGGAGATTAGCAATCGAACCAGAAATCCTCCCCACCTTGGTAAGAGAGAGTAAGCAAAAGACTCTGATGGCTCATGTCTCAAGACCTAAGACCTTAATCAATGGCAGAGGGTTGAGCTGAAAACTTCCTTTCTGTTAAAGGTGATGGGAAGGGCAAAGAGCCTGTGTGTGTATCTGTGTGTGTGTGTGTGTGTGTGTGTGTGTGTGTGTGTGTGTGTGATGATATACAGTAAACCAAAATATATCATGGTTATGTGTATGTGTGCAGTTGTGCCTATAGGCAGAACAGTGCACAAGATGACCTTCCCAGGACCCTTCCCACCCTAAGCTTGGAATATGTACAAAGCACTATCTGAGATAGCCAAAAGGACTAGCAATCTAATTACTATCCAGAGTCAGACAAAAAGAATTTATCATCAAGCTGGGAGTGGAATATGGCAGAATTCCCGCTTTCTGAAGATGAACTTTTTCCGTTGGCATGTAAAACAAAGTTAGAGGAAGTCAGAAAGAGGAGATGAAATGGGGAAAAGAGACACGCACATACCCGTTTCTCCATCTCTAGCATTGATGATCGGTCAGAGGTCTTCTCTTGTTTCTGCTGTGCAAATGGAAGGAAAACATCTGTTACTTAAGCTGGCTGGGGGCCTGTAGAAAGTCTAGTCTCATTCAGCTTCACCACTGGACATCCAGAAATAGACTTTAGCAGGGGTCCTGGCAAACAGATTGATAGATTGCTAAGCCTAAAATTATCCTCTCCCTTAAGTTTGCAGGATTCCCACTGGGGAGGGGGAGACAGTAATGATATTCCCTGAAATTTAAAATAGTCACACGTACAAAGACATTATTCCCCCCCCCCCCGCCACACACACACACACACGGCTTCTTTCTCTTGGTCTTCAGTGCCTACTATCTTCTCATATTGTATCGTCCCTCTCTCCTCTTCTTTTCTATGAGTAATATCACAACCCAGAGGAAATGAGAATGGCTTTTCTTCTTTAAAGGCTGGAGACCCTTGAACTTGAATGTCTAAACCCCATTGGCACTCTTCTAAATGATCCCTTTCCCCATTTCCTTCTGTTTTGGGCATTGAGACCATGTTCTTCCTAGAACAGTGGTCTTCACATGTGGGTAGACTTTTTGGGAGCCCTGTTTTGATCAGAGAAATTCTACTTTTACATACTGGGATTTTAATTAAGGTAAGATTTTTTTAAAATAAAAGATTCAGAATGTATATTTTAGATAATCTTTAAATTTCAAATTAAAATTTTCAGAAAGGCTAAAAAGATTTGGTCGCTATACCTAAAAAGCAGAATAACCTCAGGTAAAGGTCCTGTCTTAAATAGGGGAATGGAAAGGAACCTTTAAATCCCTTTTGGTCTTAGCATTTTAGAACTGGGCAGAATTTCTTACATACAATAGGTAGTTAATAAATAAAGTATGCTTGTTTTTGTTTTGCCTAGAGCCATGCTCAGACAACATTTGATAAATACAGAAATTATGCTGATCTTCTTGCAGGAGTTACTTTTTTCAAAAAGCTAAGAAATAGCCAGAACAAACATTATAACTTGGAATTCTGGCTCCTGTCCTGGGCTTTCACCTTTTGTTCTGAAGGTCATGGCTGTCTGCCTTTATACTGCATCTACTGTGAAGCAGAAGGAAAAGAAAAAATGCATTAGTAGATCCTGTAGTTTGTCCACACCCTCAGCAAGTCTCTCTTGGTTAAGCCTGAGAGGCTGTGGAAGCTGCTATGATTGCACTGTTTTCAAAGTTCATGCATACAATGAACTCATTTTTTGTCTGCTTGTTTTGTTTAACATTTTAAGCCCCACAAGGTTCGGGTGGACCTTTCATGTAAAAACACTGCCCGTGTCCATGTGGTAACTGTCTCCACACAAATGCGCAAGGCTGACGTGCCCTCCTCCCACCATCCTACCAAACAACTCCATTTTTGGTAAACAGAGACTTGGTTTGCAGTGCTACCATTTCTTCTGAATTTCAATAACTTGTATTTGGCAAAACTAAGTATATTCCGACACACCCAGCAAAGCAATTGGCTGGAGGGTGGATGCTATTCCCTAGTGACTGGGAAAAGTTGATTTTGTTTTAATGTTCTCTGTGCATGTCAGTGTCAACAGCTTGCTACGCTGCTTGCCACTACAGAGCACAGGTTGGTGGAAAAGCCAAGAACCCTGAGAGGTCAAGAAATAAGCAAATGGTCAGAAGCTTCTGCTAAAGAGAGTAGGAACAGGTGAGACTGGCTTCTTCCTGTGGTTCCTCACATGACTGATCCTCAATTTTCTGTAAAACATTCCAGTAATAACTGATGAGAACCAGCTTAAGATCTGTATTTATTTACTGCTGCCAATTCCTGGCACTATTCAAAACAAAAATCAGCCCCAGATATCTTCTGAGGTTGTGTGTGTGTGTGTGTGTGGTGCTGGGGAGTGAACCTGAAGGCAGTCTACATCTGAGCTACATCCCTAGCCCTATTTTATTCTTTATTTTGAAATAGGGTCTAAGTTACTGACAGCCTCGCTGAGTTACTGAAGCTGGTTTTGGACGTGAGATCCTCCTGTCTCAGCTTCCCACATACTGGGATTATAGGTGTGCACCACCATGCCTGGCCATGATCTATTATTAAGGGATTTTGCCTGGCTTAGTAATACTGGGATGAAAAGAGACCATAAGGCTTATTTAGCCCATCCCCTGCCAGAGGCAGGGTTATAACTGTGTGTGTTTGTATTTTTTTCTCTTAGATTTAGAGATCTACTTTTCTTGTTCCACAAAAATCACTTTAATCCCAGTTGTTACCTATCTATTGCAGTAGGTCTCAGAAATTCCCAGTAAGAGACATGTTTGGCTATCACAGGCAGAAGGGAGAGCCTCTTTCAAACTGACAGGCAGCTCTCAGGATGGACTATCTATTTTGAGTCTGGCTAAACCATTTTCTGGAAAGTATGGGTGTCCTGTCTTGATGGGATCCCATGCAGTTCTGTTGTCACTGTCTTCCATAACAGGGAGCCTATGATAAGATTTCAGAGGGTACTCAAGCACTCCTGCCCCCACCAAACCCCATGTGCTTGGGACTATTCAATCCCACATTTTACTCTTTACTTTTGGTTGATATCATATTACCAGATTAACTAGCCACCTCTGGTTTTCATTTCATGGCCTCCTCGTAAAGAGTCATTTTAACCTCAGTTCAGCTTTTGAAACTGTTAGTCCCTGGGCATTCCAGGAGGGCAATAACTCAATAGGTTTCCTGTTAACTCTGCAGTAACCTAAGCCAGTGGTTGCTCCAGCTTTCAGCTGCAGGGGCTGTTCTACTAGTGATGAGGTCATTACCTCCACCACCCTCTAGAGCATCAGCTAATGAAATCAGGCCTGGCAGCGAGAGAAAACAGTTTATCTTGTCTTTCTGCCACCATCTCTCTAACTCCCAGGCTGAAGAAGACTGGTGGCCTGGGAAGACAAAACATGCTCCAAGACAGAATCTTTGCTTCAGGACCTAATCCGGCTCTAGCATCACCTCTGCCCCCGAGGTGTTGTATGACCTAAGCAAACCACTTATGTAGTTTCTAGGCCCAATTTGCTACCTCTCTGCACTCGGTTATAGTGTCTTGCTTATCTCTTGCCAAGAGGTAACATGTAGATGAACTGAAACATGGGGAACATGAAAGAACAAACTGTCTAGGGCTGACCTCATAGTGCTGGCTTATGCTTTTCTACTGAGAAATGAGTAGATAATATTAACTATTAGCATCCAGTCCATCAAGATCTGTTCACTTAACTATAAAGGTTTTTTTGTTTTTTGTTTTTTTTCATGCTAGGGATTGAACCCAGAGGTGTTCTACCTCCAAGCTATACCCCTAGCCATTTTTATTTTGAAACAAGGTCTAGCCTTTTTTATTTTGAAACAAGGTCTCACTATGTTGCTGAGGCTGGTCTCGAACCTGTAATCCTTCTGTCTCAGACTCCCAAGTTCTGGGATTATAGGCATACACACTACGCCTGGCTAACTATCAATTCTTTTTTTTTTTTTGCGGTACTGGGGATGGAACCTGGGGGCATTCTACCTCCGAGCTATACCCCCAGCCCTAGTTTTTATTCTTTATTTTGAAACAGGGTCTCACTAAGGTGCAGAGGACCTCACTAAGCAGCTGAGGCTGGTCACAAACCCGGATCCTCCAGTCACAACCTCCCAAATGCTGGGATTACAAGCGTGTGCCACCACGCCCAGCTCAATTCTTAATTTTAAGTTATACACTGACTGAACTCTGAAAGCAAATTAGACTCTAAGAATTCTCCATTTCACAGCCTCTGATGAGGCCTGATGTTCATTCTATCGTATGTCCTGTCCCTTAGATTAGTCCAGTTTGTTTCCTCACACTGACCTCTGCCTTCCCATCTTTGTTCTTCCTCCTCCCCCTTACCTGGGCCATCTTCTCAAGCTTGGATTTTACATCTGCTAGCTCTAGTTGGGCTTCCTGAAGTTTTGTTTTCAGTTTTTGGTTTTCAGTCAGGGCACTCTCGTAGAGCTGAGGAAGGGAAAGCAGAATCAGGTCACTGGGTGGGTGGGTGGGGCTCCCAAAATTAGGACTCACACACTTTTATCCCATGAGAGTGCTTGGGGCTCTCTGCCCAAAGCCATGATTGCAGACTAGATGGAGAAGATGAAGAAAGTCTGGGGAACAGGGCACATTCAACTACTGCTCTCTGGTTTCTTGAAGGTGAGGGTACCAGAGGTTGAACATGAAGAGAATGATGATGCTCCAACTTCAATAATGTTAATTTCTGGTAGGACAAAACCAGTCATTTATATTGCTTAAAAGTGTGGCTCCTCGCCGAGTGTGGTGGCGCACACTTGTAATCCCAGCATTCGGGAGGCTGAGACGGGAGGATCCGGGTTCGCGGCCAGCCTCAGCTACCTAGTGAGGCACTCCGCAACTTAGTGAGACCTGGTTTCAAAATAAAGAATAAAAAATAGGGCTGGGGGTATAGCTTGGAGGTAGAAAGCCCCTGAGTTCAATCCCCAGTACCAAAAAAAAAAAAAAAAAAAAAAAAAGTGTGGCTCCTCATACAAAACAGAATTATTATTTTTTGGAAGCAGCCTAGTGTGTGTATATTGATTTTCATCAAGTTTTCCTTAATAAAAACATCAATAAAGAAAAGCTTTCCTTAACCAAAATGTTTTTCCTGGTATCTCAAGTACCTGAAAGGGAAAGTTTTTGAGGTCTACTCTGGGAGCTAGGTAGTAAGAACCAAAAGAAATGGACTGTAAAGTGATTTGAATCCTCTCCAAGCCCGGATGATGATGATACTGATGATTTTTAAAAAAATGAACACTGAAAAGTATTTAGTTGATATTCACAAGACTTTATTAAAAGCACATGTTTGTTAAAAATAAGAGTCTACCAAATGATTCTCAGGGGTTTAGACAGCACTATATTTTTTATTCTACTTATAATTCTTAATTTTTCCTATGCCTCTAAATATCTGATTGTAGGCATTTACTTACTGTAATAAAAACAACAGGCAAAGAGGTTTTTATGTAGCTGATGGAAAGGTAAAGCAAACCAAGATGCCTGCAAGGAATTAGTTGTTACTTAAGTGCCCTTTTCCCTGCTTATTCAGAAAACTGCTCATTTTTCTATCCTGGGGGAAAAAGACTAAGAGGTTTATATGTTGTAACCCAAGAACAGGAAAACTGAAAAAAGGCCCTACTTTTTTATAATCCCTGTTGCTGTCCTCTTCCACACGGCTGGTCAGGCTGGCTAGACGGGCCTCCCGGGCCTCCCGACGGGCTCTTGCAGAGGCCCGGTCACTGTAAGAATCACTGGTCGTAGGGTTACCACCTCCTGATTCCAACCTGTGAGGGAATATTAAAGGTAAAAATTGGTTTTGAAAACAAAGTAGTGTGTCTGTGTGTGGGGGTGGTGGAGGTGGTGTGGTGGTGGTAAAAGCTTAAGGGTACATTGTGCCTTTTCTAAGAAGTATTTGTGAGCCCTGGCCAGAAACAATGCACAACATTCCTTCCTTGAATCTCTCAGCCAGCATTCCGGGATCTCATGGTTATACTGCACGAGCGAGCACAGAGCTTGGGGAAAGAGGCCATGAGTTGCCAAGAATGGAGCTTATTTGAGAAATTGGTGGTTTGGACCCATGAGCTGACTTAAATCTTAGAGCTTTTCAAATTAGTTTGGGGTTGAACAACTTCCCTAAAGTGTGTGCTTTTAAAAGCAAAACTTTCTTGGATCTCAATGGCTCTTGGAAAATGATTACAATGAACCAGAAACATATGGGCCTGGAGACTGAGCTGGAGGCTGAATGGGGGAGGAATGGCAACCATGTCATGGTATCTATGCTTTACTGATGAATCCCAAACATTTTAGGGGTGCTACACAATGCCTCAACAGCTCGTTTCCTACCCTCTTCTCTGTATTCTATCTCAAGACTTGTGCCTGTGATTAGGTTTTCTATACCTTCTAGCAACTGAACTCTTAGAATTGGTGGTGGTTTTATTTCCAGTATTGGTAAGTTAGGGGAAAGTGTACAACTATTATCCTGATCCTTAATACTGGTTTCTATTTTCCTGGGCTTTGCTCTTTGCAAACCAGAATGTGGCACATACAAAAATACGACCTACAAATCAGCCCTGCAGAGGTCTACAGCCCCAAACTGGGATGGTTTGAGGCATCACAGCTGTGGAACTTGCATCTGATCTTTCTGTAGTAGTTATCGTTAAAGCTGGGGCCAGGGAAGCTGAAGTAAGTATTAGAAGGAGTAGAGGAGCAATAAGAATAAGGACAGAGAAGAGGAAGCAAAGGAATTACTGCCCAAGGACACTAATGGCCACTTTTCTCTTATGGAGAGGCTGAGTTCTTTTATTTTTTTGTAGTGCTGCGGATTGAACCAGGGACGTTCTATCTCTAAGCTAGAGAGGCTGAGATAGGAAGACTGCAGGTTCGAAGAGAGCCTCAGCAAGTAGTGAGACACTCATCAACCTAGAGAGACCCTGTTTCAAAATAAAGAATGAAAAATTAAGCCGGGCATGGTGACACACGCTTGTAATCCCAGCATTTGGGAAGCTGAGACTGGAGGATCCGGGTTCGCGGCCAGCCTCAGCTACTTAGTGAGGCACTCCGCAACTTAGTGAGACCCTGTTTCAAAATAAAGAATAAAAAATAGGGCTGGGGGTATAGCTCAGAGGTAGAATGCCCCTGAGTTCAATCCCCAGTACTGAAAAAAAAAAAAGAATGAAAAATTGGGCTTGGGGTATAGCTCGGAGGTAGAATGCCCCTGGGTTCAATCCTCAGTAGTGCACTGCACCCCCCCTCCAAAACAAAAACAAAAACAAAAACACAACAGGGTCTTGCTAAGTTTCTGAGGCTGGTCTGAATCCTGTCTCAGTCTTCCAAGTACTGAGATTACAGAGTGTGCCACTGCACCCAGCTTAGATCTAAGTCTCACAGTCTTTACAATATCTTTTTTCTTTGTTGTTAACAGAAATCTCTCTATTGATTTTTCTGACTAGAAATGCAATACATTAAATACTACCAAAGCGTCTACCCCATAATCCTGCCCAAGAAATAACCACTATTAACAGTTTAGTTCAGATCCTTGTAGGATGTCAAACACAAAAAATATGTTAAGATACATGTTTCTATAAGTAAAATCAGATAATACATATGTTGTCTAATTCCTCTTCCTTCCTATACTGATCACTGTGATTGAGAACATTTTACCATGTAAGTAAAAATACATTTGTTTCATAAAAAGCAACTGCACAGTCCACTCCAAAGTTGTATGATAATTTAACTAATCCTCAATTGACAGTCATATATTGTTTTGAATTTTTAGCTACTCTAAATGATGCTATAATAAGCAGTCTATAAATCTTGGTGCAATTGTCCGATTACTTTCTTAGGATAAATCTTAGAAGTCTGTTTGGTCAAGGACTAAATATATTTTGAATGCTAATCTATATCTTACCACACTGCCCTTCAGAGGAGTTTCATTCTTTCTGATCCAACAGGAGAAATAAACTATTTCATTGTCATTAATTTATTTTTATTTTTTACAGTGTGGGGATTGAACTCGGGGCTTCATACATGCCAGGCAAGTACTATAACCACTGTATTACAACTCCAGGCCTTTTTATTTTACTTTGAGACAGGGTCTCATTAACCTCAATTTCAACTCAGGCTTCTACCTTGCAATGAAGCCATTCATGAACCACCAGATTAGGTTAACTGCCTCTTTTCTGTGCTCATAATTAATACCTGTCTAAACTTCCAAATGGCACTTACTCTACTGCCCAGGCTGGTCTGGAACTGCTGACCTTCCTGTCTCAGCCTTCTAAGTTGCTGATTTTAATATTTGGGAGGTTCATCATGCAATATCTTCGGTTGTTTATCTTCTTTGTGTCTACATTTCCTCCTCATAGCCTTTGTTTAGCAGGATATTCATCTTTTTCTTGTTATGTTGGGGGAGCCTCCGCCAGAGTATTCCATCACTCTGTTTATTCTTAAACTGGCACCTCATCGTTTTAATCACTACAGTCTTATAGTCTATTTTGAAGTCTGTAGGGAAAGTATCCTTTCACAAATGGCTATTGTAATACATAAGAGTTCACAAAATATTAATTATAGCAAAATACCACTCTCCACCAATTTTGTAAAACTAAGTAATTTCCTGCTAGGATAGAAGTAAATTATTTATCCTTAGCTAGTGCCTGGTGAAAGGGTAAGTAGAGGAAGAATAGATATAAAATTTAGCATATATTAATAAGGTAGAACCAGCTCAATACCATGCAAATTGTGAAGAGACTCATATGCCCCATGCTAGCCCATATCTACATCTTCTCCCCAATCTCTTCTTAACTTTTCCATCACAGGAACAGTGGAAAAGGAGAAAAGGAGAGATTAAAATAATATCTTGCCGGGCGTGGTGGCGCACGCTTGTAATCCCAGCATTCGGGAGGCTGAGACCGGAGGATCCGGGTTCACGGCCAGCCTCAGCTACCTAGTGAAGCACTCCGCAACTTGGTGAGACTCGGTTTCAAAATAAAGAATAAAAAATGGGGCTGGGGGTATAGCTCGGAGGTAGAATGCCCCTGAGTTCAATCCCCAGTACCGCCAAAAAAAAAAACCAAAAAAAAAAAAAAAATAATATCTTCATAGTTACTATTATTTTTTATTTGTTTTCTTCTTCAAGAAGACCAATTTTGTACCCTTAGATATTAGGTGAATGATTAGAGAGAAACATCCCCCAAATTGATATCTTTCCTTAAATTTTCAACAATTGAAAACAGATATTTAGTTTATTTACAAATGGTTTAGACACAGGTATAGTGTTGGATTCACTATTAAGTGATAGTATCTAACCATTCGTGAACCACCCGATTAGGTTAACTGCCCCTTGTCTGTGCTCACAATTAATACCTGTTCATACTTCCAAATGGCATTTATTACATTCGACTACAATGATCTGTCTCCTCCAGTGGTCTGTAGGCTAACTGCAGGTAAAGCTAGTGTCTTCTTTTGTATGTGAAGTACTAGGGTCATTCTACCTGCAAGCTATATTCCAGTCCTATTTTCATTTTTTAGTTTGAATCAGGATCTCATTAAGTTGCTGATATCCTCACTAAGTTGCAGAGGCAAGCTACAAATCTGTGATCCTCCTGTCTCAGCCTCCCAACTACTGGGATTACAGATATGTGCTTCCACACCTAGCTTAAGGATAGTGTCTTATTTCCCTAGCTCCTAGCATAGTGCCCCATACTGGTGCTTTAGGAAATTAATCTAGTGGAAGTACACAGGGTGAATTGGAAAGTGGAGAATCTGGCAACAGGAAGATGAGCTGAAAGCTGTTCCATGACTTTGGGCAGGAGATAATAAAAGTCTGAATTATTGTGGTGGCTATGGAAATGAAAAGGATGTGAGGAATATTACTAAACTATTATATAAAGCTAATTTTAATTAGATGTACATTCACTCACAAGTATTAAACATGCATATAAAACAGAGAGAGTTCTTACCTAGAAAGTCTTTCATGCTAGAGAAAGGAAACAAAAACAAAAAGAAAAAAGAAAACAGCATTAGCAAGGGATTGATTTTTATTTCCATTTATAAAAGTACTTTTCAAATCAGAAGTCTCAACTTCACAGCTGGAGATGGGGGTATAATTTAAGAAAAGCAATTCAACTGACTGCATGAAAGGCTACTTAGCTCTATCTCATACTTCTTTGTATGCTATGACTCACCAGGTTTGAGGCTTTAGGGATATATCATTATTTTAAATCGGAAGTCAGCAAGATGAAAAATGATAAAAAGATTATGTCCCCCAACTAGCCAACCAACCTGTGTTCTAGGAATGACTGTCTTTCTGTGTGACACTGAGCCTGTCTAAATCTCAATATCCAACCTACTCATTTCCTTTAGTTTACAGACCACAAACCCTTAGTATTCCCTGAATAAAGTACAAATATTAAAAACCAGTATAATTACTGGCTTTCTCCTAGATTTATAGTGAAGGTAGAAGAGTGAAGGAGTTGGGGAGGGCAGTAGACAAAGTACTATCCTAGTTCCTAGGATGCTGGTTTAAAAAAAAAAAAAGAAATTAGAATAAGAAAGTACTTTGAGGACTCAGAAGGAGTTTCATAGATGCAAAGTATAAGCTTGGTTATTGAAACAAAACAACAAAAAGTGATTAAATCTGTGTTTACCACTTATTTATTAAAAATGTGTGTGTGTGTGTGTGTGTGTGTGTGTGTGTGTGTGTGTGTTGGGGGGGTACTAGGGATTGAACTCAGGGGCATTCTACCTCTGAACTATACCCCCAGCCCTATTTTATTTAATTTGTTTTATTTTGAAACAGGTTGATGAGAGTCTATTTGCTGAGGCTTTCCCTGAACCTATGATCCTCCTGTTTCAGCCTCCCCAAGTATTGAGATTACAGGCATGTAACACCACACCAGACCCATTTATTTATTTTCTGATCATAGGTAACCTTTATCCTCCTATCCCTTCACTTTTTTTTTTTTTTTTTTTTTTTTTTTGCGGTACTGAGGATGGAACCTGGGGGCATTCTACCTCTGAGCTACAGCCCCAGCCCTATTTTTCTTCTATATTTGGAAACAGGGTATCCCTTCACTTTTTAAAAAAGAACTTGGGAAATAAACACTCAATTGATTTGAATATTTTTTCCTTTTTTGAGCTATTAAATAATAACAAAACCTTCAAGGATAGAAGAAGAGATGCACGATTCACTCAACTACAAAATGAGCAACGAATCCTTGGATTACTGAGGAGTCACTCATTGGTACTGCTTTGTTAAAGCACTAAACCAGTTCCCTGAAAGCCAACTGGTTTGTCAACCAACACAGCATGACTGACCCATACACCATGTTCTCAAGCTGTCAAAGGTAAGTATGGAGTGACAGCACATCTGAAAGGTGGCTTTCTTTCATGGAACTCCTTTTTAAATCAAAGTTACACTTATCAGAATAACCTTGTGCACTTTTCCAAATGTACACATCCAAACCTAAATCCCGGAGATTCTTTTTCAGTAAGTCTGGAGTGAAGCCTTTCTACAAACAAAAACAACTTTTTCCGCCATACTGGGGATCAAACCCATGGCCTTGTACATGCTAGGAAAGCACTCTACTACTGAGCTATACTCCCAGTCCTTTTAAAAAATTTTATTGCTGGTCTTGAAGTTTTTTTTTTTTTTTTTTATTACTGGCTGGTCTTGAACTTTCGATCCTCCTGCCTCAGTCTCCTGAGTAGCTAAGTTTATTGGTGTGTATGCACCAATGCATTAGGTGCCCTATGTGTATTTTTTAACAAGAATAGTTCTAGCTAAACACCACTGGATGAAATATGCTTTTTTTTTTTAATATGAAGACATATCTCATTTGACATGAAAGAATTATGGTATATCTTTGACATTCTCATACACTTGGAATTCTTTGAGAATCCTGAAATTTAGAAACTAGAATTCAGGACAACTTCTGGTACTCCTCGGGTCCTACATTTATACCTGATCTCCAGTGAGAGTCACGTGCATATCCCACATTATCACTGGCTACTTTATCAACATTATATAGTTTTTTCTCTTACTTAAAGCATTTCATTCCCCCTGGTGCTGGGAATTGAATCCAAGGCCTCATGCACACTATGCAAGACCTGTATCACTGAGCCACATCCCCAGCCCTAGAAGACATTACATTTTAATTACCTCCAAAGAATTACTTTATATATATGTATATGTGTGTGTTATTACCTTATATACATATATACATAGATATATGTACATGTTATTACTATATATATATGTCATGCATGGTTGTACATGTCTGTAATCCCGAGTACTTGGAAGGCTGAGGCCGAAGGATGGCAAGTTCAAAGATGGCCTGGACAGTTTAGCAAGACCCTGTCCCAAATAATTAAAAGGGCTAGAGTTGTAAAACACCCCTGAGCTCAATTTCCAGCACCAAAAATTTATTTTATATATAAATATGGCTCAAGAGTACTAGAAAGAAAGTGAGGAGCTGGGTTCCTGTTTCTGTCCACTAACTAACTCACTAGCTTGGTGGCAAGATAAGCCTTATCAGATTTGGATGAATTAAAATTCATAGCCCAGGAAACTGTGACATGTCAAATACTTGTGAATCAATAGCCAAATCATGGGACCAACCTAGGTGTCCATCAATAGACGAATGGATTACAAAATTATGTGATATCTACATAATGGAATTCTACTCAGCAATAAAGAAGAACAAAATTATATCATTTGCAAGAAAATGGAAGGACCTGGAGAACATTACGTTAAGTGAGATTAGCGAGTCACAGAAAGTGAAGGGTCATATGTTTTCTCTAATACATGGAAGCTAGGGAGTAATTGGGATACCAGAGGGACTCCAGATAATGGAGGAGAAACCTCAGTGGAGCCAGGGAGGGGGTCTAAGGGAAGGGAAGGGGGAAGACTGAGGTTCACTGAAGGAATTACTACCACCGGCTTTGTGTACATATGTGAAAATAACAACGTCAATCTCAGTACTCTGTATGGGGAATGGGGGAGATGGGGAGGCCTCCAGGGGGAATCAAGTGCTTATGCATGTATGTCACTGTCAACATAATTTACATTATGATATGAGACTATAATGCACCAATAAAAGAATATTAAAAATAAATACTTGTGAATAATTGAGACTGAACTTTATACTGGCAAATGCCAAAAGGCTGTTGTATTTAAGAGTCCATGATAATCAGGTGTAGTAATGAATGCCAGGAGGCTAAGATGGAACAGACTCAAGGCCAGTCTTGGTAATTCAGGGAGACCCTGTTTCCAAATAAAAATAAAAAAAGGCTGGGGGTGTTGCTCGGTGGTAGAATGCCCCTGGGTTCAGTCCCTAGTACCTCCCCCACCTCCCAAAAAAGCCCACCGTGAACAGACCCCTGTAGGGCAGGTGTAGAGGAAGAAGTCAAACTAGCTGCAGGATGGAGCCACAAGAGCACAGCGAATGTAATAACACTGTAAGGAAAACATGCAGAGAAGTGTTATGGAGATAGCAGCGGCAACCTCCAGGCTCCAACCAAGGTTTCCAGAAATAAATGAGTTCTGAGAAGATGATGTTAGAGAAATATATACAACACGTTCTTATTACCAGCAGGACATGATAGGTGCTTAACAGACTGGACTCAACTGAATTGTTCATGTTTCTGCATGTGATGGCACTGGCTGGCTATGAGTTCTAATTTTCAATCTTATATCTTCTAACCACAAGATCTTGGACAAGTTACCACTTACTCCAAAGGTAAGAATTACATGTAATAATTATGAAGAAATAAACTCTTAAAATGTCAGTGCTGCCTCTTCTCTTCAGTTTTTAGTTGTAAGGGTACTATAATGGCCATTGATACTGGTTAGTGCAGTAAGTTAACTTAGTAACTTTGATCAAGAAGTTGAGTTCACATACAATCAAATGAAACAATAATTTAGGGAACTATTTAATTTCTCTTCCTACTTCTGGGAAGAACAGCCTTCAAACCACATCATCCACAGGGTAGAACCATTCTGGATAGTCTCTCTGAAGGTGAACTTTCCACATACTCTATTAGGTATGAAAAAATGAATAATTATAAGTTTGCTTTTTTGTTTTTTTCTTCATTCTACTGAAATATAAGCCTATTTCTGCAAGGTGTACACAGACTGAGGCGTTATTAGCTTTCTGACAACTAAATTATTTCTATTTGCTGGCTTTGTTTTTCCTGAAATGTGGGCCTGTATTTGAAAATCTTACTTTTCCCCAGCTTCTTTTTTGTAAAAACTGTATTTGTTGGGTAAGACTTAACTACATCTTTCGCTTTTAAATTTTCCTATGTAGATTCTGGCAAGTTGCCTCTATAGTAAAGAAACAAGTATTTCTTTTCCCCCACTAAAACAGGGAAATTAGGATTTTTACTAGGTATCAATCTTAGCAATTATATATATCAAAGTATGCTAATCATTTCCATTGATTTACTCTCATAAGAATATATAATTAACCCTTTCAGTTGAAAATGTTCTAGAAGCATAATGAAACGTTTTATGCTGTCATCACACCCAAGACATATATGTGACTATACAGTATGGCTTTGTATACTTATAGCCTCCACTGAGGAGGTTGATGTAAAACCTAAACACTGAAAAACCTAGAGAACAGGTTAGCAATAT
Source organism: Graphiurus murinus (assembly GCA_004027655.1). Classification (NCBI taxonomy): domain Eukaryota; kingdom Metazoa; phylum Chordata; class Mammalia; order Rodentia; family Gliridae; genus Graphiurus; species Graphiurus murinus. Next base: position 77,272 of record PVLC010002749.1, read on the forward strand.
CGAACAGCAACCAGAAAAGGACCTGGGGGTCTCTGGACATGAAAAGACAGATTCCACAGGGTTTTCAAGAAGCTTAATTTTCCACAGGTGAGAACACATGGAGAAAGGTAATGCTAATTGTACTTAAGCTTGTGACTGCCACACCAGTTTGTGCCCCTTCCGGCCTTCCTGAAGATGTGTCCTACACACAGCCACCTAAGCACCTGATCAATGACACTTCTGCCCACCAGGAGTAATTCAAAGCAAATATCACAGTCTGTTATCTTTTTTAGGCATGATAAGACTTCTTGCTATCAATTTATTTTTGGGTGACCTTTTATAAAAATGTGTAGGTGATAAGTGACAGACAAAGCAGTAGACCATTCACCTAGATCCAGATATCAGAGAAAAGAGGGCTTCCATGTGAATTCTTGTGCTCTCCTCACCACTCTCACAGTGCCCTCCAGCTTGGACCTGACTTCTGAACTATGTGGAATCCTTAGCTGGGTTTCTAATTTTGCCTTCAAGGGCTAAATGTCTTGGGAAGGCCAATCCAACCAATTAGAGGAGAGCATATAAATCTCCTAAAACCTCAGAGATTAGTGAGATTTGGATGCAGGAGAGGCAATGTAGTTAGTTACCTCAATACAATCAATATTATTTCAAAAAAGAAAGAAAACTAGAATTTCTAGTTTTAGAATTTCTAAAGGAGATGGTATTCTCATGGTAAAAGAAATGGTTTAAGTTTTTGGCCTACAAAGAGTATTCTTATAAGCTGGAAGGCAAGATATGCTAAAAGTCTACAAGATTTAGTGTTTAATTCCCCAGCTTCTGATAAAATGGCTTAGAGCATACTTCCTGATTTTCCTTGATAGAATACCTCTAGACATTATTGTTTTGCTTGGCTTCTTGATACCCAAGATAATCGGGGGTTTGATGAAAAAGATATTAGTTAGATTTAGGGAAAGAGGAGCAGAATAGCTGAATTGGTACAATTCCTCTTCATCCTGCTGTCACTCAAAATAAGCACAGTTCCACTGTTAAGACTGACACTGCTTCTCATCCTAGAAAGCTGGCTGCCAGCCCTGCAGGGAGACTACTGAGTAAATCTAGAGATAGGAAGGAACAAGAGCTTGCCTAAGTGGTCTCAGGGGAACAGTGTGCCAGGAAGTGACATCAGAAGAGGCAAGCAGAACACAGGCCAGAGAAATGAACACTTAAGGTTAAGAGGTCAACTTAGTGGGCAGGAAATAAGGAGGCCTAGAACACAGGGCTTAGGCACCTCAACCAAATCTCTGATCCTCTGGAGGTTGGAATAGGGTTCTTCTCACCTACGTTCTGCGAATGGCCCCATTTTCCAACCCCCCCTCAGCATGCTTTCTCTCCTAAAAACAGAACAGTCACTCACTCTAGTTTTTAGGGTCTAAATAGCTCATCTCTACATAATGGTATCAGACATTTTAGAAAAGGCATGAGTCTGGTCAGCCTCAGCTACATAGTGAGGCTCTCCACAACTCAGTGAGACCCTGTTTCAAAATAAAGAATAAAAGATAGGACTGAAGCTGGGCGTGGTGGCGCACATTTGTAATCCCAGCATTCGGGAGGCTGAGACTGGAGGATCCGGGTTCGCGGCCAGCCTCAGCTACCTAGTGAGGCACTCCGCAACTTAGTGAGACTCGGTTTCAAAGTAAAGAATAAAAAATAGGGCTGGGGGTGTAGCTCGGAGGTAGAATGCTCCTGAGTTCAATCCCCAGTACCGCAAAAAAAAAAAAAAGATAGGACTGGGGGTGTAGCTCAGAGGTGTGCTACCCCTGGGCTCAATCCCCAGTACCGGGGGGGAAAAAAAAAAATTATGTCACATGTTCTCATCAGAAGTGTTAGAAGGAACTTCTAAGTTCAAGTGTTTTTGTTAAAGATCATTTACTCTACCTTTCACTGAAGACAAATGAATGATGGTACTCTCTGGTGTGTCTGAACTAGATAAAAATTGTTCAGAGACGGAATTATTTTCACAGCTTTAATGGTCCAAGTGGGGGCAATAGATATTGTGAATGGGACCCTGGAGCAGAAGAAATGAAAGGCTGTTCAGAGACCAATATGAATACAGGGAGCTGAGGTACAAAGAATGATTAGCTAGATATAGAGCATGATTTAAAAAAATGCCCCAAATCAAGAAGCAGCCTCTTTCCTTTCATACCTCTTGAAAGACCCCATAATAATCACATTGGTTGGGCCTGTTTCTAATAAAAGAACAGAGCGAAGATCACCACTAATTCAGATGGCAATACTAGAAAGGGACAGGAACTAGGCTGGTTTTGATTTGTGAAATGTGTAGGTCCTTCAAACCATCAGAGGCTGGCTTAGAAAAATCCCCACAAAAGCTTTTAACTTGAAAGTTATCAGGAGTTCAGGAAGGCCCATAATTAAAACCAAACTCCTTTTACCAAGTTTAAAATAAAATTGTAGCTCTGGAAAGCTGGGCCCAAGGGAAAGGAATGAGACCAAGTCACATGTCTACTGCCAAGGCTGAAACTGGTTTAACTCATGTTCCTCTGGAGTCAGGGCCTGACCCCACAGTGATGGGAAACAACCTCCTATTTACATTTTCCCTAAGAGGAACTGAGCAGAAGGAACATTTCATATCATGTTCTTGTACACTATCTGAGCCAGGGGAAACAAGCGGAGCTATTCTGGGATGGCCTACAGAGAACCAGCCTTTCCTTTCCTAGTTCTCAGACTGATGGCTGATGATGACCAAGCCAATGATGGGAGGGAGCGACAGCAGGGATCCTTCGGACTCAGTGCCCTGGGGACCCAACCACCACCTGAGTTAATTGCAAAGTAATATAACTTTATAACTGTAAAGAACCATTCTGGTTTCATATATATGTTTGAGAGAGACAAAATTTTTTTAGTTTTCTATCTTAAGGAATATGCTCTCTTAGAACTCACACAGATGAGCTGGGCGTGGTGGCACACACTTATAATCCCAGTATGTGGGAGGCTGAGACCGGAGGATCCGGGTTCTCGGCTAGCCTCAGCTACTTAGTGAGGCCCTCCCACAACTTAGTGAGACCCTGTTTCAAAAAACGAATAAAAAATAGGGCTGGGGGTGCAGCTCAGAGGTAGAATGACCCTGGGTTCCATCCCCAGTACCGCAATAATGACGACGACGATGATGATGGTGGTGGTGATGATGGTGTGGAAAAAGATAAAGTATAAAAATTAAAAAAAAAAAGAACTCACACAGATGGGATTCTCAGGAAATTTAGAATACGGAGAGTTTTATCAATCTCTGTCTTTGAAGAAAATCTTTCTGAGTCTGTATCTCTATAGTATATTTCCACACTTCAAATTTCTTGCTTTCCTTTCTGTCATGAGCCAAGAAAGCTCTGCCTTTGCAGACTCATGTGATTAGATCAAGCCTACCTGGAAAAACCTTCCTATCTTAAGGTCACCTGTGTCATACATAATATTTGCATAATTTGGAAATACATGGGTGAGTAGAATAAGAACTTCAAGATAAAGGTAAATCTGTGATAATAGAGGCCAGTGACAATGAGGCCTATATTAGTTTTTTTCTGTACATCTAAAAAAAAACCGTAATATTTCCTCAGTATTATCAAAGTTCCAACTTGACTAGTTTTCTATTGCTGTCAAAGCAAATTACCACAAAACTGAGAGACCTAAAATACCTAGTTATTATCTCACAGGTTCGTAGGTCACAGTCTGGCACAGCTTTGCCGAGTTCCCTGCTCGAGTTGATAGCTGGGTGAAATCAAGGTGTCTACTGGACCGGCCCCTATCTGGAGGATCTGGGGAAGAGTCTGCTTTCAAGTTCATCTGAATTGCCAGCAGAATCCAACTTCCTGCAGCTGCAGGTCTCAGGTCCCTGCTGCCTTGCTGCTGCCAGCCAGTAGCTGCTCACTGCTCGCAGGGGCTCCACATTCCTTCTCACTCAGCACCTTCCCCCAGCAAACCAGCACACCGAGACCTTTCCACACTTCAAATTTCTTGCTTTCCTTTCTGTCATGAGCCAAGAAAGCTCTGCCTTTGCAGGCTCATGTGATTACATCAAGCCCACCTGGAAAAACCTTCCTTTCTTAAGGTCACCTGTGTCACATAGTATAACAAAATCATAGGAGAGCTATCTGGCCACACATATAGGTTCTGGAGATTAGGACAAGACATCTTTAGGGAGCAATTTCCAACCAGCACAACATGGTTTAGATTATCTATAACATCCTGAAATTAAGAAGCATGGCCTCTCAGCTGCACAGGGTGACTGTATACATTCAGAATCAGAACCAATGCTGAAAGCACTATCTTATGCTAGGAATAAGTATGCATCCCTGTGAGCAGTTGTGTGTGTGTGTGTGTGTGTGTGTGTGAGAGAGAGAGAGAGAGAGAGAGAGAAAGAGAGAGAGAGAGAGAGAGAGAAAGAGAGAGAGAGAGAGAGAGAGAGAGAGAGAGAGAGAGAGAGAGAATGTACTTCCAAGCAAAAATTAGCAACTATTAAATCACATATACCTTCATCATATTATATTCCCTGATTTGTCTTTACCAAAGACTTAATACATATGGAAAAATTGTTAAATGGGAAAGTCAAATATAGTGCTTACTTTTAGTTTAGAAAAATATCAAATGCTAGATTGTGATGCCCTTATCATTTCTTTTTCTTTTCTTTCTTTCTTTTTTTTTTGCTTGTCTGCTTTGGTGCTGGGGATTGAACCCAGGGCCTTACACATCAACTTAATACTGCAAATATAGGAAGAGTAATGTCACCTCAGATATTCTAGGGCATTTCATTATATTTTCAAAGAAAAATCATTAAATTCATTACATGATAGAAATACTCATCTTTTGTATTCATCACATTACTTACATATTATTGGAAGTTTATAGCTTCTAGTTTCTATGTAGGCTTGTACTTTTTCTTTGTGGCTACTCTCAGCTTCTGAGGAATTTCAAGACTGTTTTGAAACTCATAAAACGTACTTATGGAGCCAGGTGGCACATGCTTGTAATTCCATGTGGGAGGCTAGGACAAGAAGATTGCATGTTCGGCGAGGCCAGCCTCAGCAACTTAGCAGGCCTTCCACAACTTAGTGAGAACTTGTTTCAAAATAAAAAACAGGGCTGGGGTGTAGCTCAGAGGTAGAATGCCCCTGGGTAAAATAAACACACACACACACACACACTTTGCTTATTATAGAAGGATTTTTTTGTTTTTGTGGTACTGGGGATTGAACCCAGGAACATTCTACCTCCAAGCTACAACCCAAGCCATTTTTAATTTTTTTTTGTTTTGAAACAGGGTCTTACTAGGTTGAAAAGCGTCTTACTACATTGCTGAGGTTGTCCTCGAACCTGTGATCCTCCTGTCTCAGCCTCCCAAGTCCTGGGATTACAGGTGTGTGCCACCACACCTAGCTAGAAGGAAATATTTGAATATATTAAACCCTCTATAAAATATCTGAGGCAAGCCATTTTATATTTAAAGATAATTAAAAAAAACTCTTATGATCCATAAATATACTTGCAGGCTCAGGCATGTTCTCTACCTAGCTGTTCACATGCTGTGTACTAGAGGGACGAGGAGCTCTAACACTTGTGGCACTGGCACATAGGTTGCACTTCTCACACTGTCATCTATTTTCCCTTTCCCCGTGGCTTGGAGTTTTAGGTTCAGGCATGCACAACCACCTGAGCTAAGTGGTCCATGCAATACATTCCAATGAGTCAAAACTTGGCTCAGTGAACACATGAGAAAAGAAGCTTGGTTACTCCTCCTCAGATATTGTTAGGAAACACTGTATATAATAAACCATAACATTTAGAAGTCCTTATTTAGGCCTTATATCCCACTCTTTGAGTTTCACTATTTCTCTGAGTTTCCAGGTCTCACCCCAGTACTCTGCTAAGGCTCTTCAATACATGTGTCACTGACCCTCATTAGACCTCCTCAGGTAACAAGCCTTCTATGCCCAAAGCCTGGGAAGGGATGGGTTATCCCCCCCCCCCCCCATGGTGCTGGGGATTGAAGTAAGGGCCTCGCACATTTTAGGCAAGTTTTCTACCACTGATCTGCATCCCCAGCCCACAGATGGATTTTCAAAATATATATGGTAAACATCACACAGTAGCAGTGTTTGGATAGCAGTCATTTAAATTTTATTTGGGCCAAGTTGTGAATCAAAAACTTTTGCAAAGGGGACAATAAGGCTCTCTTGACATTTCAAGAGGAAATAAATACTTGGTAACTAACAGAAGGTAAACCTTTTTATTTCTCAGTAGGTTCCACAGGAGGTCAGGAACTTCCTTTGTTTTTAGCTTCCCCCCTGCCTGTCCCAATTTTACTTGAGAATGGATCCTGTTCTCTTGCCAAGGCTGGCTTTGAACCTGTGATTCTCCTGCCTCTGCCTGACAAACAGCTGGGATTGTATGCATGTACCACAGTGCCCTGCTAAAACCAAAATATTAACTCACCTATTTTGGAGCTATAGATACACACCAAATTGTAATAAACAGAAATCTGAGCCAGGCATGGTGGCGCATGCCTATAATCCCAGTATTTGGGAGGCTGAGACAGGAGGATAGCAGGTTTAAGGATAGCCTCAGCAAGTAGTGAGACTCTCATCAACCTAGAGAGACCCTGTTTCCAAATAAGAAATAAAAAATCAGGTGGCTCAAAGGTAGAATGTCTCTGGGTTCAATCCCTAGAACAACAACAACAAAAAAAAAAACCCCAAAAAACCTATGGTTGGCCTTCATTTCCAAAATAGGATTCTCTAGTGCACGTCCTCTGTTTTATAAGTGGCCAAACTGAATAGGAGCAGAGTTCAAGTCTTAAAAGGCAGCAGCACTTAATTCCTTTATTGACATTAAGTACTGTGTGTGCCCAGCCTTGCCTTGGTATACTTCAGAGTAATAAAATGTGTGATTACAAAATCTAAGACAAGAGCCGGGTGTGGTGGCGCACGCTTGTAATCCCAGGATTCGGGAGGCTGAGACTGGAGGATCCGGGTTCGCGGCCAGCCTCAGCTACCTAGTGAGGCACTCCGCAACTTAGTGAGATTTGGTTTCAAAATAAAGAATAAAAAATAGGGTTGGGGGTATAGCTCGGAGGTAGAATGCCCCTGAGTTCAATCCCCAGTACCGCCAAAAAAAAAAAAAAGGCCAAACTGAATAGGAGCAGAGTTCAAGTCTTAAAAGGCAGCAGCACTTAATTCCTTTATTGACATTAAGTACTGTGTGTGCCCAGCCTTGCCTTGGTATACTTCAGAGTAATAAAATGTGTGATTACAAAATCTAAGACAAGGCTCTTTGATCTCAAGGAACTCTTCTTGGGAAGGAAACATAAGTATACCCATAAAACAACTGGAGAGTAACGCAAGAAAGCAACTGATTGAATATAATCAAATACTAGACTATCTACAGTATTTATTTGCCTATAGTAAATAAGAAGGGTAGCCAGGAAAGGGAGGCTAATAGTGACTAGAGTCTGGGCAAGGTATTATGGATATGTCTATATAGTAGGTACAGGACTGCATGTATTGTACACTTCAGCCTGAAGTTTGAAACTGGTGGTCATGAAAAATTACGCTATCATGTATGACTTGTAAGAAATCTGGCACAAGTTGGATCTTTACTATCCCAAAGTGCTACTCTGCTCTGAAAGACAAAGCTTTGAAAGAAGAACCGAAACCCTGGATCTTTCCACTTTTATGTGTCTGCAGGGTACATAAGTTTACACAAGGTTCTTTGGACCTAGGGGATAAAAATGCCACCCAGAGCAAAAAAGGTAGTTTAAAATGTACACCTTTGGGAGAAGAAAGGCTTTTGCAGTTTATTTGTTTTTTTGGCAGGGGAAGAATCCCTCAGATAGGAGAAACCTTACCAATTTAGGCCCCAATTCAGAAAGTGTTTTAATTTAACAGGTTCTGAATTGAAGCATACCTTTGTACTATTTGTTTAAAAATTTTTAAATTAAGAAAATAAAATTTATTTACAAAGCAAATTAACAGTATAAGCCAAAATAAAGGAAATGATCAATTAAAAAAGATCCAGTTCTGAGCACTTATAATAAACAGCTTTAGAATAATTATTTGCATACAAAAATAAGATACATTAAAAATAATTCTAAACCACATTTAAGGGCATGACAGTTTTCTCCTTTGCAATAGTAGCCAATAGTTATACCATAGATACTTAAAAATAATGAAACTATACCAACTTAAAAATGCTGTATATTTCTGACTTTTTTTTATTGATTTAGATTCGTCTCTTCCCAAAGTATTGTTTTTCCTTCTTTGTCATCATCTCTCTTTGCAAGTCAGATTCAATGGTCAAGGTCACTGGCAATAATTCAGATGCTATTTCTTGGAGAGATAGCAGTTTTACTGGAGCAGTGAATCATTTTACTGGTTAAAATGGAGGCTCAGGATCCAGACTGCTGGCTGCAGCATTTACTAGTTATGTGATCTCAGATAGCTGCTAACTTCTGTCTCAGTGCTCTCATCAGTAAAATGGGGGTAATGGTACTCAAGGTGTAAGGTTAGCAAAAGCATTAAATAAGACAATAGTATAAGACAATAAGTTACAGCACGGATGTTGTAAGTGTTTGGTAAATGTTAGCATTGATACTACTACGGTTTGCCTACTTCCCATCCTATTTCTCTTGTCCCTCTTTGGTCCTTTGGCTTTCCCAATGCTCAGTGGCTACAAAAGGAATTAAACTCAAATAAGTTCCTTTGACCTCAAGTTAAGGGTTTTATTTGCAGATTTTGATTATTCAGGCTAATTCCTACTTACCTTTTCTAACCTACAGACATTTAAGATCATGATTTTACCATCTGGATGGTTATACACTCTTCCTAGATAATTAACCATGTGAAGTAGACTTTGCAAAGCAAGAAAGATTTTTCATATTTTTAATGATTTAGTATACTTTCATTTATTTTACAAATTAATTTAAATCTGGAATATTCAATTTTTCACACAACTTAAAAAAATTTGCTATTTTACATATAACTCCTATAAGAAATGTTATTTTCACAACGAACCACAAGAGGTTAAAGTCTAGATACTTTTAGTATCTTTACTCATGGGTGGAACCTCCTGCATTGTGTAACCAAAGAAGGTTGCCAGGTTTGGGGTCTGTGATGAGAACGAACACCCCAGTTGTGAATACCCATTATCCACTGCATTGCATAATAAGCAGGTCAAAAACAATAAAAAAGGAGCTGAAAAAGAACAAAAGGCCAACTCTAATTATTTCCCTTTGGCCTTCTGACTATAATTAATTGTCAGCTCACTCAACTTATGAGATTAAGGGGAGGGGGGGGGAACCAAACCAAACCAATGCTGAACAGTCTGGAACTTTTTTAAATTTGAAAAAACAATCCCTGGTCACACAGTTGGTTATGTAGTAAAAACAAAACTAGAACTTATCCCCTCATAATCAATTGACCCTTGACTTCCTAAATTTCTGGATCCTTTGAGAACTGACTCTTAAAACTTTTAATGTCCCCAAAGAAAGAAACAAGATACAGAACCTGCTGTTTTCTTGCATGTGTCTTCAGTGGTAACTGAATAGGAAGGAGCCAGAAGAAGCTGCACATCTCTATTTGCTTGTTTTAACTCTCCCAATTTATTCTCAGCCCTCTCTTTACACTATATCTACTCCTTAGACAATCTTGCCAGTTTCATAGCTTCAATCATAAATATCAGTGTTTTCTGTCCATAATTTTTTATTTTTTCATGAGCTACAGACCAACTACAGGTTGAGTATTCTGTATCCAAAATGCTTGGAACCCAAAGTGTTTAGATTTTGGATTTTTTCCCCCATATTTTGGAACATTTGGAACATATATGAATGATGAGATATCCTGAATATGTGTTCTAAGTCTAAACAGGAAATTCACTTGCTTTACATATACTTTACAGCCTGAAGGTAATTTATACTGTATTTTTAGTGTACCTCCATTTTCACTGTGACCTATTACATGAGGTCGGGTATAGAATTTTCCACTTGTGGCATCATGTCAGTGCTCAAAAGGTTTCAAGTTCTGGATTTTGGATTAGGGATGCTCAATCTATAGTTTCTGGATGTCACTATCCGAATCTCAGTGTCCCTCTAATTCAACCTATCCAAAAGTGAAACCATTTCCCTGCTCCACATTCTTTTGCTTCCTGTGTTTGCCAATTCACTGTCATACTGTTTCCTACCAAGTCACTTAAACCAAAGACCTGGCAGTTGTTCTTAATTCTGCTTTCTCCTAGGCTCATCCCTGTCCCCATTCTATCAGTCCCCACGTCTTGTCAGTTCTAACTTCTAAACAACTGAATGCTTCTCTGCACTACCTGGAGACTGTCTCTGCTCATGTACTTATCATGTCTCACCTAGAATCTGGAATACTACAATCAGGAGCCAATTGACCTGACCACCTTCTGACCCTCCCTCTACCATCAAGCTTCCAAAGATGCCAGAGTTCTTTTTTGTGGTATTAAAGACTGAACCTAGGGGAGTTCTACCCCAGTCCCTTTGATCTTTTATTTTGAAATAGGGTCTTGATAAGTTACCAAGGCTGGCCTTGGACCTGCTATCTTCCTGTCGCCTCCCAAGTACTGGGATTACAGGTGTATGACACTGTGCCCTGCTTATTCTGACATCTTTTTTGGGGGGGGAGGGCGGTTCTAGTGATTGAACACAGGGACATTCTACTTCTGAGCTACACTCCTAGCCCTATTTAGAATTTTTGTTTTGAAACAGGGTCTTGCTAAGTTGCTGAGAGTCTTGATAAGTTGCTGAGACTGGTCCTGAACCTGCGATCCTCCTGTCCCACCCTCCCAAGTACTGGGATTACGGGTGTGTGCCACCATGCTAGGCTGACATACAATTTTGATCACAGCAACTTTACTTCAATCCATAGGATAACTTCCCAAATCCTTGGAGTAACATAATAAGCCCCACATGATATGACCTCTACTAAGCCTTATTTCCTATTATACTTATTATGCCGTTGTTTCGCATATATATTTTTTCTAACCCTGTAATACGCCATTTCCCCCTTCTTTACCCACCTAGCTCTTACTGTTCTGCAGACATCAGGCTAATGCATTTACCACCTGATTGATCTAAAACACTCTGTATCTGTATGTCTTTATTAGAAATTTCATCTCTCTGTGTTGTAATTCTTGATTTCCATCTCTCTAATTAGATTTTCAATTCCTTGAGGGCAGGAATCATGCCTTTCATTTATTATGAATTATAGTGTTCAATATAGGACTCAATATATAGCAGATGTTCATGGAATGTTAAATTGTTGGAAGATTCAAAATAGGGCAGGATTGGCCATGTGTGGTGGTCCATGCCTGCAGTCCCAGGTATTCAGGAGGCTGAGGTAGTGGGATCACTTGAGTCCATAAATTCAAGACCAGCCATACAGCAAGACCCCATTTCAACAATAAAACAAAACAAAACAAAGCAGGTGGCCTTAATATCCATTTATCATAAAACCAGAAAATCAGGGTGGCAAGTGCAGTATACAGTTTACAGAAAAGCAGTGGATGCCTTTAAAACTCCCAGTCTCTCTGGTCAACAAACCAAGGCTTCAGGTGCCACTTCATCTGGCTCCATGTAGGACGTGAGTTAACTAGGCCACTATCTGCCTAGGATTCATGTAATGGCTTCCAATGGTGAAATTAATTCCTACAGGTCCTATTTCTCCTGCCTAGGAAGATTTCTTGGGCTGAAGAATTACTGCTTATTGACTTTTCTTGAGTGGAATAAATAAACAAATATGCATTAGTGGTTTTAATTAGGCAGAAAACATGATTAACAGATTGTACCCTAATTAGCACTGTTCACCCAGACAAATGTTTCTCATTCCATGACAACAAATTGTAAAGTGGGATAAAAAATGGATTCCAGATTGGTAGTGCCCCAGATACAGCATCATGGGTATAGAGGATAAGATAATATGCTACAGAACTATTTGGTACTTGCCAGAGGTAAGCAAGAAGCACATGCAAAATGATTACATTAACTCTGAAGGTCTATAATGCTGATGGCCTGCGGACCATTCGCCACAGACAAGCTCTCCTGAATGCTGCAATCTTTTATCACCCAATTACTTATCAAATGTACTCAATTAGTTTGTAGGGCTGGTTATAAAACAAAGAAAGTTGACAAACTATTCCAATATGTGCGTTAATGGCTGGAGTGAAAAATATTAAGTAAAATCTGTCCTGTTGAGATGTCAGACTTATAGCAATCTAGTGTAAATGAATAAATTCTACTGATCCTGGTTTATAAGTGCAGGTCAAATCCTATTATCACAAATATCAATTCAATAAAAACCTGTCTAATTAAAGATTCTCAGGGTTCAGCTGATGACCTACTTAATTCAGGATGAATTCAACATAATAAACATCAAATAAGCACCACAGTTTGGACATTTGCTTGTCCTTTCTTCCTCTCTCTCTTTCCCTTCCTTCCTTCCTTCTGTACTGGGGATTGAGCCCAGTTGCATTCTACCTCTAAGCTACACCCTCGCCCTATTTTTATTTTGAAACAGGGTCTCACTAAGTTGCAGAAGGCCTCGCTAAGTTGCTGAGGCCAGATACAGACCTGAGATCCTTCTGTCTAAGCCTCCCAAGTAGTGGGATTTCAGGTGTATGCCACTGTACCTAGCTTGAGATATAGAGTTCAAGGTTGATGAGAGTCTCACTACTTGCTGAGGCTGGCCTTGAACCTGTGATTCTCTTGTCTCAGCCTCCTAAGTTCTGAGATTATAAGTGTGCACCACCATGCCTGGCTGCGAGGTCCTCTTTCAAAATAAAAAGGACTGACTGGGGGTGTAGCTTAGAGGTAAGAATGTCCTTGGATTTAATCCCCAGTATCAAAACAAACACACAAACAAAAAAGGTCATAGATTTACTGAGTATAGAAATGCTGCATTAGGTAATATAAAAAATACCAGATGCTGCTATAAGCTTAAAAGTAAAGGTATATGACAAAATAGTAACTAAAAGTCACCCTGCCTTTTGTTTTCTCAAGTTAAAAAATAATACCTGTTTAGTTTTTAGTTTTCCCATGCTGCTTCCTGAAGATCTGTTAAAGAGTAAGGTGTTCAAGTTATTTTCTCCATGTGAATAGCCATTATTCTAAAATTCTCTGAGGATATTTTCCTTATATGGAAGTATTTAATATTTAGCCCCTTTAACGCCACTAAAAAAAAAAAAATCATAAACCTTTAAACGCTTTCTTAAAATTTCAACTCTGTTTTGAAGGATGTTGGACGAGGGACTACACCTCTTTAAGTTTGCTCGATCTCTAGCAGAAAACTCTGTATGTATGTCACAGAGGTCTGGATGAGAATGAGAGCTGTTCTACTTTTCTCTCTAAAATGCACAGAACTTCCTGGATCTTTACTGTAAAGGCCCAAGCATTTTCCTCTTTAACTCTGAAGACCCTATAGCCCATGAGATCTCCGGCTCTGTGGTGTTCATGTTTTCAGAAAGATTTGGTTCATGTATGAAAGATTTGGCTACGAACTGTCAATCGCCTCCTTTGGTCTACACACATGGCATTCTTCCTCCTGTACTCTCAGGCTCCTGTGTCCCCATTACAGATGAATTTTGGACTCCCACAGCTACTTAAGCTTTTGACATCTTTGCTCCTTAGCATGTCAAATAGATTTGACCTTCAAATCTATTTGCTGTGTACTCCTGTGTTGCTGGTGAATATGGGTTTCAGGCTGTACTTACTAGCTGAGTGATACTGGGAAAGCCACTTCTCTTCTGTGCATCTCGGTTTCCTCATGTGTAAGATGTGGATAGTGATACCCACCTTCAGGATGGCAGAGGATCAGCTAGTTACAACCAGGCATCAGAGGACACATGAGCACAAGACCACCACGAAACCAGTTGTTAAACAGTGCCCTAATTAGTCAGACATGAGAGGAAAGGAACTAGGCTAGTGGAATCATATGAGGTGAATCTGAGCTTAGTAACCATTCCTGAGAATCAACAGCCTCCAAATTAGTTTTAAATATCCTTCACTGTCTTCACTTTCTCAGACATTGAAGGCATAAGTAACGTAATAGAACAGGAGTGGTTTATAACAATCAACATTCTCTACAGTACGGGCTCTAGCCATTTGGACACTGGAAGTGGGTTACAGTAAGCTGATGCTATTGTGGGAATCCACAGCCACAGACTACTATAGCTGGGAAGCAGTCTGTTATTGAAGTTCTCCATATTTTGGTTTCCTGTAATCTAAATTCTCAAATTTTCTCCCATTGTGACCACTAAAAGGCAGGGATGGGGGGTAGTAGAATGAGGGTGGGAAGGGTAGATGGCAGCTGTTAGGAGTGTGACAAAAAGAAAGCAGTAACTAACTTTAAAGAAGAAATGGAAAAACAGAAAGGAGAAAAAGGAGGGTCACAAAGCCGTCCAGGTATCAGGGCTGTGGAAGCTGTGGCCACAGTGGCCAAATGCTAATTAACAAGGGGCTCTGCATATCCATAGGTAGCATGGACTGTGACAAGAGGAAAGGGAGCAAAGAACACTAACTAAAGCCATGGCGTTCAGCTTTGTGGATCTCAATTAGTAGCCACCAGAAGAGACCCATCAGCTGCTGGGAGAGCATTCTGTAGCTCCTTGGTTCAGGTGGTGAAGAAACTCCTGGACCTCAAGAACAATATGTATGTCGGAGCCTCTTCTGATCCTTTCACAAAAAGAATTTATGAACAAATAACTTCATAACAACATTCTTTTGGTAACTAAACATCCCTGGCTAAGGCCTCAGACCAATATGCTACATAAGAAACTCCGCTACTTGATAATTTACGCCATGAGAAAGACATTGAAATGCATATAAAGTAACTGAAAAGAAAGGAGCAATCTGTGTAGGTATCTTGCAGATTTTCTCCTCATATCTCCCCAAATAAGGAAGCTATGACTGTCCTTCGTCTTTTGTTGTATGTATGATATAGCACAATCTAGTTCCCTAAGAAGGAACTGCTACCTTGCCTACTACCTAATATGCCCATTAGGGCTTCTCATCATTTGCTATTGGTAGATTTTCCTCTTGCTGTCTGCTTCCTATGAAGGAAGATACTACATTAGATGCAGATGCCCATATGTTAATCACTTCAGCAGAGACACTCACTGCAGTAAATGGAAAAAATTCTCAAATGGCTCTGCCTAGGACTTCACAAACACCTCCATACAGCTGGTTGTCAATAGCCAGACATTACTTCTTTGACTTTTAAGCACAAAATTCCCTGATGGTATCTGGTGACCGAGAAGTAAAGTCCCAACTGTCCATAAGTCTGTTTATTTTAGTTATTCTATCACTCATAGACAAATACATAAAATAGGCAAAGACACATTCTATCTCACATACATGTAGGCACAAATATGCAAGCAGAACTTGCACATACCTGAAGTTTAGTGTATATAGTTTAACAGCCATATGAGAGCTTTTTCTCTTAAAACACAATATTGACCTATAAAGGCAACAACTAAATTTAGCCACAGAAATTAAGAAACACCCCATAATATACAATGATAAAAATTCTTAAAAATCTTACTGTCAAGCAGTTTACAACTGATTAAAAGCTAAAAACCAGAAACTGTAGCCTGACATAGTTAAGTCTGCTTTTACTTAAGACCATGTCAAGTATGAACCATAACCTCTTGCAGAGAAGCTAAAAGGCTCTTAATTTGCAAATTTTCCCCCTTTACTGATTCCTCTATGTTCTGAAATCCTTTGCTCTCAAACTAAGCCCCCAAGTTATATATAAACACATTTCCCACCTTTGACACAATTTCGAGCATACATAAATTAAAAAGGCTGCTTACTCGGAGTGTCTTGGCAGTCGGGGAGGGAGATGCTGGGGGAGAATCAGACTGAGATTTCCTATTCCGAGTGAATTCTTTACTTCGGGTGTATAAAGAGGACATGGTTCCTCGAGATGTGGATAGACACTTAACTTCTGGATTCTTCACACAAAGCTGGGAAACTGCCCTGTAGATTACCCTCAAAGAATCTCCTTTTGAGTTGATGCAAGATGACTTTGGATAGAACTAAATAAAGGATAAGAGCCGCCCTGTAAATTATAGTCTTGAGCTCTGAACCAGTCCACAGTTACACAGAGTCTGAGAGGCGTGTTCCATCAATATTTTCAATTCAGCTTCAACCACAAGTGCTCAGTACTGGTGACTGCGCTGAGCAACACCTTTATGCCTAGATCGAGTCCTTGATTCTCCCAAAAGGACACTTCTTATGTGGCTTGTTCTTCAATAAAGACTTAGTCTAGGTTCCGGATGAAACCAGATTAAATCCCAGAGGAAAGAAAAGACGACTCGATCCTGATGCAGATGAGTCTGGGAACAACTACCGTCACCTTATCCAGAGGGAAGAAATGCAAATCCTCTGGAAATCATGTTGTCTTCCCTTAGCTTGACTCCAGTGGGCTGCACGGGTTTGGAACTGCTGTGATAAATTCAGGTCAAACAACTCGAAAATCAAAACAAAAAAATAAAAATAAGGAACCAAGAGTTTATGAGGAGGAAGCAGGCTAAGGAAGTCAAGTTTTCCTAAGTCCTCCCAGACGAAGCTGCTTTTACATATAAACACTCACAGTCATACACACATCTTTTCCCCTCCCCTCTTCTATTTTCTGACATTCCAAATCCCTATTCGCTCAGCGAGGAATGCTGGAGAGGAGCCAAGGGCAAAGATTCACTTTCAGCTCAGAATTCGGGTTGCCACTTGTAGAAGGGAAAGAAAGCCTGCCAGCTTCTAGGAAGAGAGGGAGGCTGTTTAGGGGACATGCTCAGGGGCAGCCCCCCGACCTTCCAATATTCCACACCTCAGAGGCGGCAGCAATCTCCGAGGCTGATTTCTCTAAACATTTCTCTAAGTGTGAGAATGGTGCTTTTTCAACTTCTGGATCTCTTAAGTAACAAAGGGCAGACAGAAACATCAGTCAGAGTACCTTCAGTCCTTTTATGTTCAGCTTTAATGAGCTGTCATTCCTGCTGCACTGCAAAGAAGCCAGCAATTTGAAACTTCGGCTCACTGCGAAGGAAGCTCTGTGTGTATCAGAGACCTTATTGGCTGGGTCTCTAAGTTTCAAGCTTATTAGGGTTTCCTAAGATGTCACAATCAGGAAGAAACAAGATTAGAAAGGAGTATAAAGGTGAGGGGAAAGAAAAAAAAAAGTCAGAAATGAAGAGAGAGGAGAGAGTTGTGAAACTGCAAGGCTACATGACTCAGTAGCACAGGGAAAATGAAGAGTTAAACAGATAGGAATTTCTTTGCTGGGTGTTGAAGGATTTTGGATTTGGCCTTGAAGAAACATCTCAAATTTAATCTTTTGCACTCTGTTGTCATCACAACACTATCCAACATTTCTACGCCAACTGCTTTCTAAGCCAATGGGTTTATCCCCTAAAAGACAACTCACTTCTCTCTGGGCTCTTGGAAACTCCACCCTGCTCTCCTTTTTCCACATGAAATTTATATTTTTTTCCTCTGTCTTGATGTCTTTTTTATTCTAATGACCAATTTTGTGAAATTAAAGTAAGAGAAATGATCAACTACTTGGGGGTTAATCTGAAGAATACAGTTTGAAAAGGATTTTTTTTTTTTTTGCAGTACTGGGGATTGAACTCAGGGGCATTCTACCTCCGAGCTATACCCCCAGTCCTATTTTTTATTCTTTATTTTGAAACCGAGTCTCACTAAGTTGCAGAGTACCTCACTAGGTAGCTGAGGCTGGCCACGAACCTGGATCCTCCGGTCTCAGCCTCCCGAATGCTGGGATTACATGAAAAGGATTTATAAAGGGGTCTGGATTCATTCCCAATCTAAAAAGCTCCCTAAGAAGACTGATCAATTCTACTGTAAGCCAAAATTATACACACTGTGTTTAAATTCTTGGAAATTCAGACCTATGATTTTTATATTATGGATATAGCTTATTCCATCTGATAAGAGGGAATCTTCTCTACTAGACTTCTTCACTTAGAAAAGAAATATTAAACCAGGTGTGGTGGTGAGCTCGCAGTACTTGTAATCTTAGTACTGGGGAGGCTGAGACAGGAGGGTTGCAGGTTTGAGGCTAGCCTCAGCAACTCTGCAAGACCCTCAACAACTTAGTAAGACCCTATTTCAAAATGAAAGAAAGAGGAGAAAAGAAAGAAAAGAAAAATCAGTGTGAACCTTAATAGTAATAAACCCAGATCAAGTATGACTTGTCAGGGAAGGATTTTGTGATACTTTGTCAATATGTTGAATGAAAGTTACCAGGTTACATTATTTCTTAAAGGGATAGAAAGATCAGTTCTGATCAGTCATGGTTTCCTCACCTGTTTCTATAGTTTATACAATAATTTAATACCCACTGGTAGTTGGAGAGGGACTATAAACCTTCTTTACTCCAAAATGGCCCCTTTATTTCTTCTCATTTCTATCTTATGTCTAATTCTAGGAAGTTCTAACAATGGTAAACAATGGTAAACTCTCTTATATCTTATAGTTTTTTTTTTTTTTTTTGGCGGTACTGGGGATGGAACCCAGGAGCATTCTACTTCCGAGCTACACCCTCAGCCCTATTTTTTATTCCTTTTTTTTTTTTCTTTTTGCAGTTTTGAAACAGGGTCTCACTAAATTGCAGAGGGCCTCACTAAGTAGCTGAGGTTGGCCGCAAACCCAGATCCTCCGGTCTCAGCTTCCTAAATGTTGGGATTAAAAGAGTGAGCCACCACGCCCAGCTCCCAGAGTGTTTTAACATATGTTATCTCATCTGGTCCTCTCAATCTTCCTGGAAAGTACATTATTATACTATCCTCTTACAGATGAGGAAAGTGAAGTTCTGAAACGTTAAGTGACAAAAGCCATACAGTCAGTAATAAGGAAGCAGAATACCCTGCCCAAGGAATAAGCTTTGGTTGATACGAAGGTAAAGTAAAAGCATATCTGAAAAGATCCATTAATTCAAGCCTTCAAGAAGATTCTGAGTATTTGACACATACACAAAAATACATTGGAAATATAGGAACAAAGGTAAATTTTCCAGAAAGTTGAATATAAACCTCTTTCTTCACTGGGTGTGGTAGCGCATGCTTTTAATTCCAGTACTTGGGAGCCTGAGACAGAAGAATAGAAGGTTTGAGGCTGGCCTCAGCTACTTAGTGAGGCCCTCCACAACTTAGTGAGACCCTGTTTCAAAATAAAGAATAAAAAAATTAGGGCTGGGGTATCTAATTAGGTAGAATGCCCCTGAGTTCAATCCCCAGTACCACAAAACAAAACAAAACACCAAAAAAACAAAAAGAGAAAAACCCTCTTTCTTCATTTACTTGTTCCGTGTGTGTGTGTGTGTGTGTGTGTGTGTGTGTGTGTGTGTTAGTTACTGGGGAATGAACCTCAGCCCTATTTTATTTATTTATTTTTTTGTTTTGTTTTGTTTGGTGCTGGGGGTTGAATACAGAGTCAGTCTACTTCCAAGCTACACCCCCAGTCATATTCTATTTTCATTTGAAACAGGGTCTCATTAGGTTGATGAGAGTCCTTGAACCTGTGTTCCTCCTGTCTCAGCCTCCCAAGTACTCAGATTACAAGCATACACCACCACAAGCAGCTCACTTGTTTTTTGTATATTTAATTTTTTCAACCTAGATATCAAGTAGCTAGTGTTCCTTTCTGACCCAAAAGGCATTTACTCACCTGTGAAAATAAAAATATCCTTCATAACCTAGTGAAAATAAGAACTGAAGAGAGATATTCTTGGCCACAGTCTTGTAAAGAGAAGTTAATTTTTCGGTAGTACACATTTCTAGTATCCAGAGATTAAAAACAATCTAAAGTTTTCTCCACACTGGCCTATTTTAAATTATAACATTCTGGTTTAGGGCACACAAACTGTCACTCAGAGACTGCCTCATCACACAAGCTGTCTGCTCAAAGACAAGCAGCACAGAGGGATAGCTGAGAGGAAGTGAGAAATAATCTCTTTACTCCTTCAGGTAGGAGTTCTATGATTGATGATTCAACCTATTCTTTCTCAAATTAAGATTTAGTAACCAAATAGCCTGGTAAAGAAAAACCACAGAAAAATACTTCCATGGGGTAAGCTTTACAAAAGCCACTTGTTTAGATAATTTATTCCAGATAGGCAGAATGAAATGTTAGATTCATCTGTTTTGTTTTACCTACATATCAACCCTGGGTTTGTTCTTTTCCCCCCTTTTTTCATATTTATATATTTTTTTCAGAATTGGAGTCTTTTACATGTGGATTTTTAATATAGTGATTCACTTGTTATTTTTTGAAAAGATTTTTGTTGCCGAGTGTGGTAGCACGAGATTGTAATCCTAGTACTTGGGAGGCTGAGACAGGAGGATCAGAGGTTCGATAACAACCTCAGCAACCTAGCGAGACCCTATTTCGAAACACAAAATGAAATAGGACTGGGGGTTTAGCTCAGAGGTGGAATGCCTGTGGGTTTAATCCCCAGTACGATAAAATAAATAAATAAAATAAATTTAAAAGGGGCTGGGGATAGGTTTCAGTGGTAAAGTGCCACTGGGTTTAATCCCTTGTACTGAAGAAAAATAAAGTATATATATATGAAAAAAATGGAAAGTTAGAATAAACTCAGTGCTGGTATATAGGAATCAACAGTACTGGTATTAGATTCAAGATTTTCAATATAGATGGAGAGATAACTAAATGTAAATGTATGTCTACATGTGAGTTTGTGTACACACACACACACACACACACACACAGACACACACACTGTATTTCCTAGTTCTATCTACCGAAAAGGGCTAGGGAAGAGCAACACTCTTGTAGCATTTAGCACACCTAGCCCTCAGATCATTGTTTCTAAATTCTATTCTCCAGTAAAAAGAACAGGGCTCAGGGCTCCCTAGAGAAATGGTTAACTCTAGAGCTGGGGCAGGAAAAGAAAACGAGCCTTAATTTCTTATGCCAGTAGTAAGAAAGTGCTTAAACAATAATAAAGACATGATAAAAGGGTACAAAAATTTGCTTGAAGAGGATATCAAAACAAATAATGATATCAATAAATTATAACCCACTGAATAAAAATAGGAATCTCTGAGTCCATACTTATATGTAAATGAATGGAAAAATAAATGGGGAAGAAAAAAGTTCTTCCTTACAGCAAAATGTTTACTAAAAATTGAAGAAAGAGTAATGAAGTTAGAAAGATCACTATTTAGCAACCACCACTGCAAAATCAATTCAAGAAAGGGATATTAATGGATGCTAAAAATGGTGGGTAAATTAGAGGAGGAAGCAGATTTTGCACAGTCTCATAGTGTTGCCCCATAAAATATTAATCACAAAGGCAGAAAAGGAACTTTACTGTGGAGAACTCTGGCAGATGCCTCATAATCTAGTGATCAAAATCAAAACAGCCAGGCTTGGTGGCTCATGCTTGTAATCCCAGTACTTGGGAGGTTCAGACAGGAGGATCACAGGTTCAAGGCCAGTTTCAGCTTCTTAGTGAGGCCCTCTGCAATTTAGTGAGACCCTGTTTCAAAATAAAGAATAAAAAATAGGGCTGGGGGTGTAGCTCGGAGGTAGAATGCCCCTGAGTTCCATCTCTAGTACCATACACACACACACACACACACACACACACACAAATAGAGTTGGGGGTGTAGCTCAGAGATAGAATGCCCCTGGGTTCAATCCCCAGTACCCCCTAAAAAAAATCAACACCCTCAATAGTGGGGCACATTGGCAGCATGAGGTGAGAAGATCGTGGCATCACTCCTGTGGCCCCATATGCATAAAGCGGGTCTACTTATGAAGAAACATGAGACAAATGCAGACTGAGGGACACATGCCACTGTCCTGTCACCTTAAAAGTAGCAAGGTCATAAAGGTCAAGAAAGGATTGACTAGAGAGATAAAAAAAAAATTGGGTGTAATTCATGATTTTGGATTGGATCCTGCTAAGGACACTGAGACAATTGGTGAAACTGGAATTTGGTCTCTGGGGAAAAGGTCTACAGGAGTTCTTTGTCCGATTCTTGAAATATTTCTGTAGTTTGAAATTGTTTCAAAGTAAAAAGAAAAAAGCCGAGTTCTTTCATCTTAATACGATGGGAGAGAAGGACAAAGTAATGGCTTAACTCCAGAGAACTTTTGAAGGAACCCCTCATTACCGGGGACTCTACGGTTGCATGTCCACTGCAGAACTGGATCTGCCTGTATCAGGCAGTCACCTGGGCTGGAGGCACAGTGACTATTAGCTGAGGCTCATTAGTTGATAATGAATCAATTTAGTGGTTCACGACTCACAACTAGCTCAATAAAAAGTGAAACAAAATCATAAATGTCAGGGAGCTTCATACATAGTAAATCATGTTTTCATGAAACTTGTTTTAGTGATTTGGAATAATTTATATTACACGGGTCACAGTGTATTCCTTACTACTATGGGTCGTCGCCCAATGTTTGAAGGCCAATGGTGTAACGATGTTCACAAGAACAAAGAGTCAGTACAAGCCTTTTGCTGGTGAGAAAAGCAAGGGCAGTTTTACTCTGGCATGACAGGATAGTCATCTCTGAGCTATCAAACTGGCAAAGGACATGTGCTTTGAACTAAATTTGACCCAGCATTACACTGCTTCATTGCTAACATCTGAAAACACTACAAAAAGTCACTACTTATAAATCTGAATTTGGGATTTGGTAGACAACCACCACTATAAGCCAAGAGGGAATGATTTGTTATTACGGTTGACATAATTCCAAAAATCATCTCTAGTGTCAGACTACCTGACTCTCACCATGCAAACATTCAGACTACTCAAATGTGCTGAGGAAACCCTTTGTGTGGGTTATAGCATGAATGGAGATTCCTTGATTGTCACTGAAGAGCTTCAACTAGAAGAACCAGTACTTATGATATCAAGGACAGAATATTTGGAGTTTCAACTTGCTTTTTCCTAAGCAAAGAACAAAGTTCTTTTCCTCCAATAATCAGACAATTCAAGCTCAATAGTGTTCATTACCATATTACCTTTACATTATATTTAAAGGAGGGGGAGCCGGGCGTGGTGGCGCATGCTTGTAATCCCAGCATTCGGGAGGCTGAAACCAGAGGATCCGGGTTCGCGGCCAGCCTCAGCTACCTAGTGAGGCACTCCGCAACTTAGTGAGACCCGGTTTCAAAATAAATAATAAAAAATAGGGCTGGGGGTGTAGCTCGGAGGTAGAATGCCCCTGAGTTCAATCCCCAGTACCGCAAAAAAAAAAAAAATAAATAATAAATAAATAAAAATAAAGGAGGGGGTGGACCAAACTGACAAAACTGTATTTTGATTACAAATAATTACTAAAAATAATCCTATAACCCTATGAGCTGGGAAAACCTAGAGAAGCTTTATGTTATACAATTCATGAAAAGTCTTAATCTTTTAATTGGATACTTTTAAAATTAAAGTCATCTGAGAGTAGTTTCACAGTCTCACAGTCCCTATCTATACCTTTCAAATTCTTCTATTTCAAAAAAGAAAACAGGATAGTAGAATAAAATTCTGGAGAGCTCTTGACTAAGGGGATCAAAGAAGGCACTCCCACTAACCCTTGTGACTGTAAGAAGAGTCTGAACTACAAGATGTTTACGGCAGTAAGTGTTGAGTGACTTTAGCTAGAAACTTTAGGGCCTCAACTTTTCTGAAATATTGTCAAACCTGAAACTTGATCATCTCAAACTACAATATCTAATGTTCTGTTTTGGGGACAGTGACAAAAGAATTCCTTACCATTAACCATTTAATCAGGTATAGCAAAAAAGTTTCTGGGAAAGGTGAACACGGCTTCCAAACCACAAGATCTTCAGTACCTTAAGGAGATCATTGACAGTTTGGTAGACATTGGTTAGTCTTTCAAAAATTTCTCTGCTGATGGGCATGGTGGTGCATACTTGTAATCCCAGTACTTGGGAGAATGAGATAGAAGGATGGCAGGTTCAAGGCCAGCTTCATCAACTTAGTGAGACCCTCAGCAACTTAGAAAGATCCTGTTACAAAATAAGAACAATAAAGGGCCAGGGGTGTAGCACTGGGAGAATGTCCTCAAGTTCAATTCTCAGTACTAAAATACATAAATAAAAATAAAAAATTTCTCTGCTGCTTCCTGCAAATCATTTAGTAGCTTAGTTTATAAACTTGTCAGTAGCCACAATATATGTATGTTAGTTCAGAATCAGGGAAGGTGATGAATCAAATATTATAAGCTAAGAACTATAGTTTAAACATTGTAAGATGTCTCTTCCTCCTTTGGGGGCTAAGAGTTTGATACAGAATAGCTGTTTTCAGGCCTATTTATGAATATAAGGTCCTAAGATGTATTTTTACTTTTTGTTATCAGTGAACATTTTTCTCTCATCAATCCATCTAACAACTATTAAGTGCTCATTCTATGCAAAGTGCTATTAGGAATATATAAAGTTCTTTAAGACATGATTCTTGTCTTCAAAGAGACTACAGGAAATCTCAAGATTTATATAATTACAAAGTAAGGTTGCCATACTTCTAAAATTAATAATCAAGCCCTATTCTTCTATATGTTTTTACATAAATAATTTCTGATCTCATACTAAACAAACTTTTTCTAAGGAGACCACTGATGGCACACAGTAAATTCAGAAGAGAGAATCCATAAGAGCTTCATTTACCAGCCTATTTTATTTTTGGATACCTTTAGGAGCTACAAAACATTATTTGGGGGATGGAGATGAGTGAGAAGTTCTGAAGGAGATAGGTTCTTTGTCACTCACCCCCTCCTCTTTCCATTTCCCACGTTAATCCTATGTTTTAGTTTATGTGCTGTGAAAATCCTCTCTTTCCTTTGGGGATGGGCAAGGTTGGTGCCGATAACTCATACTTAATGATGACTCTTGCACAGATGCTCCTGAGTGAAGGAGACACATTAGGGTTGTTTTTTTTTTTTTTTTTGCGGTACTGGGGATTGAACTCAGGGGCATTCTACCTGCGAGCTATACCCCCAGCCCTATTTTTTATTCTTTATTTTGAAACTGAGTCTCACTAAATTGCAGAGTGCCTCACTAGGTAGCTGAGGCTGGCCGCGAACCCGGATCCTCCAGTCTCAGCCTCCCGAACGCTGGGATTACAAGCGTGCGCCACCACGCCTGGCCACATTAGGGGTTTTATCACAAAATTAACATCTTTCCCTCATTTCTCCTTTGAAATGAATCATTCCAGAGTGAAGAACTGGCCTTTATTCCACATGTAAGGAAATGCAGAGCAGAGAGAAGTCATGTAATTCTTTTTTTTGAAAAAGCAACAAAAGCTAAAAATCAGACCTACAAACATATCTACTATAAGACTTATGTTTACTCTGGTGGATTGTTGTGGGATGGGGAATAGTGCCACTTTGAGGTATAAGGCAGCAACAGAGAGGCAAAGCGAGACAGGATCGACCAGTTGCCCAGAATGGAGCTGACAGTAGCATTTATCAGTCTATAAAATGTTCCCAATTTTGCTCTCATATAGTTAAATAATCCTGCCCTAGTTTAAATCTAGTTGAAAGTTTAAATCTCAGGAACTCACTTAAGACCCTTTAAGGAAACTATACTACAAACCTGTTCTAGAATTGGTTCATGAGTTTAATGTTTTGCAATTAAATTTAAATTTAGCAATAGCTTAAAAAGGCAAACATTAGTGAAAAGCTACCTCTTTTTAATGTGAACAACTTATGCAGCTTTCCCCAAAACCTTCGCACTGTCTTTGTAGGTCCAATAGGATGGAAACAATAAAGTTAAAAGGTGCAATTCACAATCTGAGTAGAGGTTTTCAAGGGTGGGGGAAGGCAGAATACTATCACGGGGGCATTTGGAAACATGTGGGGACACTAAATTGTCACAATGATGGAAGGTGCTACTGGTATTTAGTAGGTCAGGGTCAGGGATGCTGAATGTCCTGCTGTGCTAGAGACAGACCCACATAATGAAGAATTGCCCTGCCAACAGGCTCACAACATCCTGATGAGAAAAAGTGTTTGAAATGATCAAAAGCCTTAACAGGGCATATTAAATCTTTTTGACTAGCTTAAAAGCAGCAAAAAGTTTTTTTGGTTGTTTCTGTTTTTATTTTAAAGATAGGGTATATGGTTAGCTAAATACTGTAATGGAGAAGTAAATTTTAAAGTGTATGACTTATCTAAAGCTTTTATTAAAACTCTAAATATTCAGTAAAGTTAAGAGCTGGGCTGGGAATGCAACCCAGTGGTAGAGCGCTTGCCTAGCATGCATGAGCCCCTGGGTTCAATCGCAGCCACACACACACACACACACACACACACACACTCCTGGGGAGATAGTTTAATAAATGTATATTCCAAAATTCACCAGATAGTACACTTTAAATATATCTAGTTTATTGTGTATAAATTATACCTCAATGAAGTTTTAAAAAGAGATAAAGATGCTGAATTACATTTTATTTATTTATATATATTTTGCAGTACCAGGGATTGAACCCAGAGGCACTCTACCACTGAGCTACATCCCCATCTCTTTTCTATTTTGAGACAGGGGCTTGCTAAATTGCTCAGGTTGGCCTGAAACTTGTCATTCTCCTATCTCAGTCTCCTAAGTAGCTGGGATTACAGGTGTGGGTTACCACGCTGAGCTTGGATTACATTTTAGAAAAACATTAAAAAAAAATAAATCCTGGGGCTGAAGGTTGTAGAGCACTTGCCTAGCATGTGTGAGGCCATGGCTTCAATCCCTAGCACCACAAAAATAAATAACAAAAATAAACAAATAAATGAATCTGTTTAGTGCACAAAGATATTTGTGGTAGACAGGTTGTGTTTACAATCTGCCAGGCAAAACATTCTACCAGCTAACATACTAAAATTTAGGCTTAAGTGTTTGATGACAATGAGCTTCTTAACGGTGAAACCTACAACTCAGAATTATACAATTACAAAAGCATCATAAGCTATGACTTAAATTATAAACACAAAGGTTCAGAATTCTATCTACATTTAAAATTTTAAACTGTCATTACCTTGATTTGTTTTATAACTTGGTAATTATCTTAAAAGCCTATAAATTTGGCTTTGTGCTCTATCAGGTGTTAAGAAAAATCCAAAACAAAAACAATAATTTCTCATTATGAGTAATTACATACTGATAAGGAAAAAGGCCTCAGCTAAGAAAAGCAATCTATGTTTGGTTCATCTAGAAATTTAAATATATCAACTAGTCTTTCTGGCTGTGAATTTACAGTTAATCCATAAATAAAAGCTACTCTTTTTATCTGAGTATACTAAGAATATTTCCTCCCTCAAATTAAAAAAATGTGTTTAGAAACTCACAGTCCCCCCCCCGCCCCCCCTTGGTACTGGGGATTGAACCCTGGGGCATTCTACTAGGCCATACCCCCAGGCCTTTTTATTTTGAAAGACGGTCTTCACTAAGTTATCTCATGCTGGCCTCTAACCTATGATCCTCCTTTCTCTATCTCCTAAGTATTGGGATCAGGTGTGTGCCATTGTGTCTGGCTCACCCCAGTCCTTTAAAAAAATTATTTTTCATTTTGAGTCAGGCTCTTGGCTAAGTTGCCCAGGCTGGCCTTGAACTTGTAATCTTATTGTCTCAGCCTTCCGAATGGCTGTGATTATAGGTATAGGCTACCATGCCCAGCAAATTTTTTTATAATAGCATAGATCCTAGAAGAGTTTATGCAAGAGACTTCTGGCCTACAACACACTGGCATGTGCCCTTTTTGCTTTGCAAACACTGTTGACATATAGTGTAAATGTTTGTCTGCATGTTTTGTTAGTCGTCTAGATGCCATACTTTATCTCAATGGTCTCAGTTACAGATACTTTAAAACAGTTGAAGATGGAAGATGCAACCACACTACTGGGTTTGATTTCTAATTATTTCACTTCCTTTATACTCATATGATTTTCTTCTGAGTCAACTGAATACCCTAAAAATCTAACTTGTCCTTTTTTTGCCTTTTACATTTCCCCTGGAGATCAGTTTGCCCCTTCACTGGAGTTCTATCGGGGATTATTAAGCTTTGTTCTGGCTAAAAAACATGGCTATACCTCTGAAGATGACATAAAAGTTTTTCCTTGTGCCTAAGATATAGGAAATAACAAAAACAAAACACCTACAAAACAAAATAAAAAATCCCCAAATAAGAGAAAAAGTTGAAAGAAATATTTCATAGGAAGAATATTATTTTTTGGTCCAGATTATTTTTTTCCATGATAAAGAACAGTCTGTGTAAATATATTTTTAAAAAAATGCATTTCAACCCTACATTGTAATTTAGAAATAAAGCTCCTTTAGTTAGTCATGGGGGTAAAGGGGTAACAATTGCCAGGGAACACAAGTTAATAGCCTTATCAATTTTGTCATTCCCACACTGAGATGCCAGTGTAATTCCACATAAACACAATTATGCTGAGGCAAACACTGTTGCGGACTATGAAAGCTACATATGTGCTTCTCTAAGAAACACCACTTGTGAGGTTCATGAGGCATGGCAATGTTTGTGGCAAATAGGGCCAATGTGGGAACTACATTATACTCCTAAAGTCTGTTGCTTAGCATGCAGAATAGGAAAGAATTAAGTTCCATGATGACCAAGCTGGCTGGCATATATATAATACACACTGTTCTCTTTGAGTCCAGACGGTGTGGAAGAGCTAATATCTGAGTGTCCCAGACACTCTTGTAAATCAGTGTGCACAATGCTATCTGGGTGGGGTGGTGATAACAATTGTTATTGAAGTTAAGGTTATAGAGTGGATATCCATATACTTAGTTAGCATTATATTCAAACAAATAATACAAAAATTAAAAAAACTTTTCCATGCCATAGACTATCAGTGACCTCGCTATCTTAAAAATATACCTTATTGGGTAGGGGATGTAGTTCAGTGATAGAGCACTTGTCTAGCATGTGTAAGGCCCTGAGTTCAATCCCCAGTGCTGCACAAAATATATGGAGATACTGAGCAAGAGAAAATCAGCAATATTAATATATATAAAAAGATAATTTTATGCAAAAAGTATCACATGCAAGAAATATAGGTCTTGTGAGCCGGGCGTGGTGGCGCACGCTTGTAATAAAGTGTGAGTTGTTCATTAGCCCTTGTGTTTTTGACAATGCTTTTATTTTGCTCTAACTGCATTTATAATTCGCTCTACAGAATTGTGTGTTCATAGTTGTTCTTCCATAACACTTTGAAGATACAGAATATTCTGTTTTCTGGCATCTCTTGATGCTACAGCCCATTTGACTAGTATTCTTTTGTAGATTACATCTTTTCTCAGAATTTAAGATGTTCTCTTTATCATTAATGTTCTACAATTTCACTATCAAATATATAGTCATGGATTTATTTATCATGGCAGGGTTTTCTAGTATGAGGTCTCTTATGTTCACTTCTGAAAGATTACTAACTGCAATTATTATCATTATTATTACTATCAGCTCTTTTTCATTCTCTTTTCTTCTTTGTAACTCCTAGCAGATGTATATTAGAGCTCCTTGGGTTATTTTTCATGCCTATCTTTTCTTTCATTATTAATCTCTCTAACATATATTCTAAGCACTTTTCTTAGTTCTATTTTCTAATTCACTAATTTTCTCTTAATGTATAAAAAGTATACTGTAAACCTAATTGTTCTTTTTACTAGCATATTGCATTTTTCTTCATTTCTTCTTTATTTTTTTTCTTTCTTCTTTGTGCTACTAGGGCCTGGGGGAGTGGGGGTTCTATGTCTGGGAAATGCTCCCAGCCCTTTTGTTTGTTTGTTTGTTTGTTTTATTTTGAAAGAGGGTCTCACCAAGTTGCTCAAACCTGAAATCCTCCTGTCTCAGCCTCCCAAGTACTGGGATTATAGGCATGTACCACTACACCTGGCTGTATTTTTCTTCATTTCAATAATATATATATATATTTACTTCCAAGATGTCTAAGTGGTTCTTTCTCAGACATTTCTCTTCATATTTCATTACTCAGATTTTATGGAATCTAACTTATTTTGTTTGTCGAGAATTTTAACTTAAACTCTCTTCAGAGAGAGTCTCTTAACTGATTTTCATGTTCTTAAATTTTATTGGGTTGTTTATAATGTTTTGAGGGCTCAATTTTTATGATAGTTTTAAAATGTGAGTACCTATGTCTATAAGAAATTTCAAATTGCCCCAGCTTAGACCTGATAAAACGTCTACCTTGAACCAGACAACCTTAAACCGGTAATTGTGTTTCCCTTCCTCCTATGTAGACCAGTTCTGAATTATTTATTCCAAAGTGGTTTGAGTCCAAGTACTATCTTGAGTAGATCCCTGTGTGCTTGCTTGCTTCTGCCAGTACCCTTCATTACTGGCCCAACGTGACTTACTTATTCTTATGACTATTTTTTTATTTTTATTTTTTTGTGGTACTAGGGATGGAACTCAGGGACATTCTACCTCTGAGCTACACCTCCAACCCTACTTTTTTATTCTTTATTTTGAAACAGTGTCTCACTAAGTTGCAGACGGACTCACTAAGTAGCTGCGGCTGGCCACAAACCTGGATCCTCCAGTCTTAGCCTCCCAAATACTGGGATTACAAGCATGCACCATGACGCCTGGCTAGTTATGACTATTTTTTAAGAAGCCTTTAAAAGATATTAGGTTGAGACAGGAGGTTTGCAGGTTCCAGGACAGTCTCAGCAAGTAGTGAGACTCTTATCAACCTAGCAAGACCCTATGTCAGAATAAAAATAAAATAGGGCTGGGGTTATAGCTTGGAGGTAGAATGTCTCTGGATTCAATCCCCAGTACCAAAATAAATAAATAAATAAGCAAGCCAGCCAGCCAGCCAGGTGTGGTGGTGCACTCTTGTAATCCCAATACTTGGGAGGCGGAGACAGGAGGCTCGAAGGCTCATGGCCAGCCTCAGAATTTGGTGAGGCCCTCTGCAACTTAGTGAGACCCTGCTTCAAAATAAAAGAATAAAACAGGGCTAGGGTATAGCTCAGAGGTAGAATGCCCCTGGGTTCAATCCCTACTGCCACCAAATAAATAAATAAATAAATAAATAAATAAGTAAATAAGTAAATAAGTAAATAAATAAATAAATAAAAATATCTTCCAGCCGGGCGTGGTGGCGCACGCTTGTAATCCCAGCATTCGGGAGGCTGAGACCGGAGGATCCGGGTTTGCGGCCAGCCTCAGCTACCTAGTGAGGCATTCCGCAACTTAGTGAGACCCGGTTTCGAAATAAAGAATAAAAAATAGGGCTGGGGGTGTAGCTCGGAGGTAAAATGCCCCTGAGTTCAATCCCTAGTACCGCAAAAAAAAAAAAAAAAAAAAAAAAAAAAAAAAAAAAAAAAAAAAAAAAAAAAAAAAAAAAAAAAAAA